>JAPYZI010002347.1:0-34016 GCA_030523105.1 Ophioninae sp. A BG-2022a | reverse complement strand
GGCAAAGGGGTATGTATGGAAAAATTTGCGAAAATCGATCGTCCAACTTTAAAATTCCGCCAAAATTCGAAAAATCATCGGATTTTAATGATTAAAAAATCATTTTGAAGAGAAAGTCATAACAAAGAGACTGAGCGCAAAGCGGAGTCCCAAATCCCAAAGGGAAAAAAGTTATCCGTGATTTAGTGAAAAAACTTTTCTCCCCCAAAAATCCAAAAACATTTTGGATTTTTAATATTTTTTTTATTAGTCTATTTCGATGTAATTTTGTCCCCTGAACACGAATATACCATTCATTCTCTCCAAAACCCAAAATTCCCACGAAAAAATTGTAAAAAACTTCTAAAATCACAATTTCTTTTGCCGTGTGCAGTGTTTTCGACGAAAATTCATCGATATTCGTCATCAGCTGAAAATTTCCGATTATATATACCCTTTTAATACTTTTAAACACACAAAAAAAATGTTCGACTACCCACTTTTCCGGAATCTCAAAAATCACGAAATTTCAAAAGCTCGTAGGGTGAGCTTCTTATATGCTATAGATATTCAATTGATGCGGTTGGAAAAGTTTTTTTCCTAACTTAAATAATGGCGTTGGATTCATATTGATATCTCGTATAGTTTTCCCGGAAAGTATATACTACTTATATGTATATGAGTATCGATTGACACACGTACATATACGTGTGTGTTTTCGTTGCGTCTAAATATTGACATTAAAAAAAAAATGCCAACATTCTAAATATTAATATCAAAATAAAATAAAAAATTCCAAATATTAATAACATCAAAATAAATTCTACCATTCAATATATCAATATCACCAAAAATTCTTATCATTACACAAAAAATCAATAATTAATTACCATCATAGTACACCAACTCGGTCGTTCTCCAATGCATTACCGTTCCACCCATATCAATCCATATCATAACCACCCTATCAACGTCCCAATAAAACTGCCCTCCATTTCTGTAGAGAAAAATAAAAATCAGACTTCGAGGATCTATCTTTTATTTATTTATGTTATTTTTTTCTTTTTCTAATTAATTACGGGTGTTGAAGTGAAGGATTCGTTGATTCAGTCCGCTAGCACATACCCCTTAAGTATCCCACAAAAAGAGAAGCAGAAAGAGAGAGAGAGAGAGAGAGAGAAAAATTGAGTGAGAACGAGAAAGACAACGACGAAGACGAGCCAAGCCAACAGGTATCGACTAACAGGTCGCCCTGTTTATGGCTTTATGGCGTCTTCTTGAACGGGAGTGCCCATTGACGGTAATGGGACGCAAGTTTCTCCGCTAGGGTCCTCGATCTTTTTCTCTTCCTCTCTTTTTCTTTCTCTTTCTCTTCCTCCCCCTCCCCTCCTCTCCCGCCGACGACGAACTGAAAAAGGAGGGTGGGGGGGGGGGGGGGAGAAACGTGCGATCGCTCTCTCGGATTGTCTCTCATTCCTGTCCCTTCCATCAACAATCTCGAGTATCACACGCGCACTCCTATTCATTTTCTCTACCTTCAACGTTCCAGCTGACTCTCCTTCGTTCGATCCTTTTTCCACTGCGCGTCGATTTTTTTCTTTCCCGGCCGTTGGTTCTTTCCTTGAGCTCCTGGAGCCTCGACGCACACGTCGTCGATTCGTCGAAGATAGAGTGGCAAGGCTTGTCAAAAAATCACTACGTGTTTACGATCCATCCGAAGATCGAAAACGTTGGTTTTGCCTGGGTTGTAGACATTCCAATGCGGTTTTATACGATTGATGAATTATCAGGTAAAGATCGATTGACTTTCGTCACTTTTTCGATTTTGTTTTTGATTTTTTGGGTTCTGTATTTATTTAGTATTTTTTTTGTATTTTTTAAACATTTATTTGTATTTTTGTAAAATAATAAATTTATTTGACTACCTGGACTCGTGATAAAGGAACTCCCCAAGTCTTATTCTGATAGCTTCATTAGTATTGTTACAAAAAATCATCAAAAAATCGGCGGTCCCATCATCCAGAGGCGTCAATAATCTTCTAGCCTTTCCTTTTTCCAAGAAGACACCTAGATTTCAACCAAATAGGAATAACGTAGTAAAATCTATATTGAACATGCCTAGACTGATGTCTAGGATCAAGCATAATCTAGATCTTTTCTATGATGACCCAAAAGCTAGGTTGTCCACTTCTTGATGTCTTTTTTCGACCTTTCCAGCGGCGTCAATAATCCACTTTCCTTTTCTTTTTGCAAGAAGACAACTAGATTTCAACCAAATGGGAAAAAAGTAGTAAAATCTATATTGAACATGCCTAGACTGATGTCTAGAATAAAGTATTATCTAGACTTTTTTGATGGTGAATAAAAAGCTAGGTTGTCCACTTCTTGATGTCCTTTTTCGGTTCGCTGTTCAATTTGCAATTTGCAGTGCGCACACTGCGACCGTGTTGGGTTGATTGTAGCCGTTCATCGCGTACCCATTGCTTCGCATTCCCTCTCTTTCCAAGTCGTCCTTCCTATCGTTTGCCTTCATTAGGTCCTTCCTGCCACGCTACACTTAACCTTCCTTCTCCTCCGCTCTCGGCATCGCCCGACGAGGTGGCGTTTCCCAGCGCAAGACCGTTTATCATTGCCCTCGTGGAGCGAGAAAAGTGGGGCCGTACTCGGTGCGCGGTTCTAATTTGCGCGCAGCAGGAGCACCGACGCAAACTGATGCGCGACTGAGTTTCCAACTGCGCGGGTCGCACGCGTCGCGATCCGCGCTCCGCCCATCTCCACCCCGCCCAACGACGACTCGCCGACGATCCGTTACCGTAGCTCCAATCTCTCATCAACGATACACGCGTTTATCGATACTGAAAACTCTTCCATTCTTCCTCCTGTTTCTGCGAAACATTCGTCGAAATCCCATATCCAAAAAGCGGATTGGAGCCATCCCGAAATTTTGATGATTTTGGAAAGTCTAGGGTTTCGGGACGTGGCGGTAGTCAGTGTCGTTAAAATCCATTGGAGAGGTAGTTTGATGAAGATTAATGGAATCTGGTGGTCGGGATCAGCAGTCCAGAGATCTGGACAAACTTAGGTAAAAGCTGGATCTAGGTTCCTGGAAATTCTGTTCCAATGATGAGGAAGATCCTAGTTGAAGCTGGATTCAGGTTCTAGGTAAATTGGATCAGGTCCCTGAATCGTAGGATTCTGGTCCAATGATTAGGAAGATCCTAGTTCGAAGCTGGATTCAGGTTCAAGATTATTTGGATCAGGTCCCTAGGTTGTAGAATCTTCGTCGAATGATCCAAAAGATCCTAATTAGAAGTTGGATTCAGGTTCTAGGAAAATTGGATCAGGTCCCTGGATCATAATATTCCGGTACAATAACCTGGAAGATCCTAATTCGAAGCTGGATCCAAGTTCTAGGAAAATTTGATCAGGTCCCTAGATCATAGGACGCTGGTCCAATGATTTAGAAGATCCAAGTACAAAGCTAAATCGATTCCAACGAAATAGACCCAGATCTCCGGATGAAAAGTCCCTACTAAAAATTTTTAAAGATCCTAGTCCAAAGCTGGATCAATCCCACCAGGAGAAAACAGACAGAACCTCCTAGCTGGCACGATTTCACCAAAATGGCAATACGTCCTCAGTTCTAGGAAGCCCTAAATCAAAACCGGGTCACCGACGTACCCGTACTTGAAGAAAATACACTCTGAAAGGTTCACCAGTTTACCAAATTGATATTCAATCTCATTCTAGATCAGGATTATCTCAAGGACAGTTAAATCGCTGACCAAGCCCCGACGAAAAGCCTCCTAGACCCAGGAACATCTTATTTATCCGTATCGCGCCATTTCCAAGCTACAACTGAGAGCACCAAGAAGAGTATCATAAGCTCCTGTTCCCTCGGAGCTAGTGTACGAAAGTGGTTTTACCCTCGCCAAAACCTTGACTTTTTCCTAATCGCTATGATCCCTCCGTTTCTCCTGTTTCCTTGGTGTCGGTGCCCTTATCCCTGAATACTAGGGTTCAACCCTGATTTCCTGAAAAACGAAGGAATTTCCAATGGAAATTGGAATAGAAAGGAATAGAAAGTGGATAATCGGATTGGGAGTGGTGGCAGTGACTGGGCGATGATGGTGACGGCGAAAGGGAGTTTCGGAAGCGGACGATCGCGATCCCTGGTATCAGGTGGGTACGCAGTGCGTCATCCAGATAAGATCTGAAACTTCTCGTTGTCGGCATCGTCCTCTTCCTCGTTTTCTCGTTTTCTCCTTCCTCCAGCCTTCTTCCCCTTAAGGTGGATTTAATCCTCGTCTCTTCCCTTCTCTACCCGTCGCCATCTTTCTTTTTGTCTTGCTTTGTTGCGAGTCCCGTCGTCGGCGAATATTCCGCCCACTTGGAGCACCGTCGATGCTTACAGCGCCCCCCTGAAAATGCGTTACGACTGTACGACGCTCGTATGTCCTATACGTGCGCATGCGCAAACCTTTGCGTACGCGGGTACGCGCATGCGCACACCAACGCTCCGCGCATCGATGAGACCCATTTCGATCGCCATTTTCGTTCGCTAAATACGAGGTAGAGATAATAATTTCCAAGCGACGAGCACCGTATAACGGCCCCGCTGCCACTACGACAGGTATATAATACCCACTCAACATCCGTTTATTTTCCTCACTCCATTCCTCACCCACACTACCGACAAGAGCCACTTCTCGAGTTTTTGCATATTCGTATACAGCGAGTCAAAAACGATGTCCATCGGAAATTCGTTTCAGCCGGTTTGGGTTTCGTTTGGGTTTGATTGGATTTGATTGGGGTTCGTTTGGGTTTGATTGGGGTTCGTTTGGGTTTGTTTGGGGTTCGTTTCGGATTCGTTTGCATGTTTTAGGGGTTTGGTTTGGGTTTGTTTGCATATTTTGAAGTTGGGTTTGGGTTTGTTTGCATATTTTGGGGTTGGGTTTCGGTTGGTTTGCATATTCGTATACAGCGAGTCAGAAGGACGTTCACTGGTAATTTGTTTGGGTTCATTTGGGTTTTTTTGGGTTCTTTTCGGTTTGGGAAATCTGATGGGTTTGGCCCATTTTTTTCTTCGGTTACTTATCGCAAATATACGTGCTAGCTGATTACCAAAGTATTGGGAAAGTACGAACGAAAATGATACAGGTAAAGTTACGATAATTTTGTGGAACTGAAAAAAAACTGCAATTTCTGTATATATTCTGAAATTCTAAAAAAACCTAAAACTTTTCGATAAGTTCGAAACTTCCTGGAAAATTCTGTAACTTTTCGAAAAATCTGAAAATCTTCTGTAGATGTCTGAAACTCCGAAAAAATCTGAAAAATGCAGTAAGTTGATGGAACAATCTGCAACTTACTGAAAAATCCGGAGAGTTTCTAAAAAATTCTGAAACTTCTTGAATATTTCTGGTACTTTCTGAACAATCCTGAAATTTGGGAACAAATCTGAAACTTTCTAACAAATCCTGAATTATTCAGCAGAAATATGCATTTTTCTGAAAATCCTGAAATGTCCTGAAAAATTCTAAATTGTTCAGCGAAAAATAAATTTTTCTGAAAATCCCTGAAATATCCTGGAAAATTCTAAATTGTTCAGCGAAAAATAAATTTTTCTGAAAACCCCTGAAATATCCTGAAAAATTCTAAATTGTTCAGCGAAAAATAAATTTTTCTGAAAATCCTGAAATATCCTGAAAAATTCTAAATTGTTCAGTGAAAAATAAATTTTTCTGAAAATCCCTGAAATATCCTGAAAAATTCTAAATTGTTCAGCGAAAAATAAATTTTTCTGAAAATCCTGAAATATCCTGAAAAATTCTAAATTGTTCAGCGAAAAATAAATTTTTCTGAAAATCCCTGAAATATCCTGAAAAATTCTAAATTGTTCAGCAAAAAATAAATTTTTCTGAAAATCCTGAAATATCCTGAACGTTTCTGAAGCTTTCTGAATAATTCTGAATATTACTTTTGACCCGCTATCTATTTCGCAAATGGATTAATATATATACATTTATGAAATATATATAAACGAATCCATTTGATTGTCGTCACACACATTTGCGTACGCCTGCAAATTTGATCGCGTACGTATTCGTGGCATCAAATTCGGGCGGATGTTCGAACATTTATAGGAGCAATTTGCGGCAGCGATTACTTCACGGGAGACCAATAACACAATCATCGCCAGTTTCCTTATTACGTCTATGATAAATGTACATGTATTACACGTATGCATATATCGCACGTGTGCATATAACATACCAGGTGAGGAAACTTGGATTCGTCATTTTTCTTCTTTTTCGTCGTCTTCTCCATTTCCAGATAAGCCGGCAAGAAAAATAAAATAAAAACGGAAATTTGTGCAATAATGGCGGTTTTGCTGGACGAAACTGATTTAGGAATTATTAGGGAAAAAAAAGATGGAAAATTTTTTCGTAATTGATCATTTTGAAAAAACTAAAAATTTGATAAATAAATGGCATTGAAAAGTGAAAAGTTTTTTTTTTTTTACGACATTTAATAAATCATAAATAATATGATTATTAACAAATAATTATATTATTAAATAACTAGTAGAATTTCAATAAAAATACAGTAAATAATAAGTACTATAATTATTTATAAATAATCGTACTATTTTATAAATAATATAAATTTAATAATCAATAAATAAAAAATAAAAACAAAAAATCAATAAATAAGAGAAATAAATAATAATCAATAATAATCCAGTAAAACGCAATAAATAAAAAACAAACGTTCGATAAAACCTCTCAAACCCCATTTGCGACATAAACGATCGTTTATAATTAAAAAAAAAAACGAAAAATTGAAGTTTCATACCATCCCACCAATCACGTACGTTCCTATATACATTAACCAGTACATATACGAAAAACATTAGAAAATATCAATTTTCTCGCTCGTTAACCTTTTTGCTAATCAATTGCACAAAATCGCTGTTGCATTCATCGAGTTAATTCCACATATCGCCACTGGACTATTCATTAATCGCACAATTAGAAAATTCTTCAACCGGACCGACTTTTTATCACCATCAAAATCGAGCAGGTGAATTTTCCCCCTTTTTTTCAAATTCTCCCATAACCTTTTTTTTGTAACGTAATTGTGCGTATACCAGTTTTCCCCATCCGCGAATAACGCACAGATGCGGAGATTGCCCGTGATGGCGTGTAATGTTATAAAACGAACGATCTAAATTACCAGAGAGTTCAGCTTCTACTATCGTCCGTATGTATACACATATATGTGTGTATATAGACATACAGGGTGGAGAAAAAGTATGGAAACCGCTTAAACCTAAAAGTTCCCCCTTAAAGTTCCTTATAACAAAATATTTAAGGTCAAATCTAATTTTGAAAGGAGAAATCCAATACTGTCATTCATAATGACCTTGAACCTCATCTTCAAGGTCGTTTCAAGTTCAACCTTGTTATTTTTCAAACGGGAAGCCCTATTTTTGACAACGGCGATCGAAAGAGCGAACAATTTTACGTTGAAACGTATACTCGGATCATTGATTAAACTCGAGCTTGAAGGTCAACGTTTTGACCTTTTCGAAAATGAAATGTCTCGATCTTTCAATTGCCGATGTCAAAAAGAGTGCTTTCCACTCGAAGCTGAAGTTCAGGGTCGCCTCAAAATCAAACGACTTTCAGCTTACCTTCAAGGTCACATCCGACCAATGACGTTAATACATTTTCGAACGTAAAATTTTCCGCTCTTTCGATTGACGATGTGAAAAATAGGGGTTCCTGTTTGATAAAACCAAGTTGACCTTGAACTGACCTTGGATAATAGGTTCAAGGTCAAATTGAAGGTCATCCTTGAATTCCTCGTTGAAAACTACCCGAAACCCCAGCTTGAACGTCTTTTTGTTTTCACGAATAATATTACGAAATTTTAAGGGATGTACACACTTTTTGACCACCCTGTATATTAATGTAAATACGTGTGTATATATGTATATATATTCATATATGTGACTGTATATAATGGTCTGCCGGAAACGGTGCACATGATTTTGTTGCTCGCGTCCATATCAAATTTAAAGCCAATATTCTAACGCCAGTCTAGAGCAAACGCCATCAGGAGAGCAGAGCGAGTGAACAGGATAACGGGGTAGGTTATACCGCCTGAGCCAGTAATCGGGAGATATTGATCGATCGCCCCCTTTCCCTCTTCGTTTCGATTATTTTTATTATTATTTATTTGAGCGCTCGTCGTGTTTTATGAGTATGTGTTACGTGAAAGTCGTTCCAAACCAATGGTCTATCTATCCATTAGCCAATGGTGTTCCCTTCGCGAACACGGATCGTTGGCTGAAATGAAAATTGATCCGATGACCGGAAATCAACGTGTACATCGTTTTACGACGTTTGGAAAGAGGATTCTAGCTTCGAAGAGGAACATTTGTTCATTTACTAAAAACGTTTTTCAAGTCAGAAGATTTTAGAAGGTTTTAGAAGATTTTAGGATATTTTAGAAGGTTTTAGGATATTTTAGAAGATTTTAGGATATTTTAGAAGGTTTTAGGATATTTAGAAGGTTTTAGAAGATTTTAGGATATTTTAGAAGATTTTAGAATATTTTAGAAGATGTTAGAAGCTTTTCATTCTTGAATAAGATAGGACGAGGGAGGAATTGGGGCAGGAAGTATGGCAAATGGGAAGTGAATTTGACACGACCGGACATTTCTGGTGTTTTCTAGAATATCCTAAAACCTCCTGATAAATGTTGAGGCTCTAAAACAAGCGGAATATTTGTGACTCCATTTAGGTAATTCTAGGACTTCCTGAATAACTTCTAAAAATTTTTGAAGTTTTTTTAAAACGAGCTGGAACATTTCTAGAAATTTTATGGTTTTTAGTAAATTATGTAACGTTCTAGAAAATCCGGAAACTGAGTGAAAAATGAAGTATCCTGAAAACAACTCTAGAAGTTCTAAAAATTCTTGAAGAATTCTAGGAATTCGAAAAACTTTGAATGATTCTAAGAAACCTGAAAATGTTCATTACAATTCTAAAAAATACTAAAACATCACCGAAAAACCGGACGATTCTTAGCGATTCTTAACCATAACTATAGCATATACCGATTATTCCGAGAAAAATATCGGAGCAGGTCGTCCCAATAGCTAGGCATCCGTTTCACCCGTACCATCCATTAACTGCAGCATTAATAATTCTTCAAATTTTTCCTAGTCCCGTTTCTCCCCCCCCCCTTCCCGCCGCGCCTTTCCCCGCCGCCATTCCGCACCCTTGCGAACCCCATTTTACCATCGGAATTTGTTGTAACTACCATGAACTTTTATCAGCGTAAAATCATACCAGAAATATGCTCTTTGTACGCAAACACAAATACATAAATCCGTCTATATAGCCTAAGGGATATTAGGTATAATCGTATATGTGAGTATTGGATTTTTAACCGCAGTATCAACGACGATGCTCAACTCTCTATACAGGGTGACCGGAAATTCGATCTATTCCTTCAAAGGGGTTATAGTAGAGGTCATTTGCAACAAAAAATGTCCCATCAACTGGGGGTCAAAAATTGATGGTTATTGAGATATCGATGTTTTTATATTTTCTGAAGAATTTCCTCACTTTCCGCCTAAATTAAAAAATTATGAAAAAAATACGCTATTATAAACAACGATTTGATACTTTTCTGAGAGATCAAGAGTTAGCGATTATTTAAAAACAAATTCTGCATCCGAATTTTACATAATCTGAAAATCAAAAAGCCTTGAGTATTTAATTCAACTGAATTTCTTTTATCTTTATCCTGAATCTCTCTTTATTTCTTAAAAAAAAATGTATGGAACTGTGCGTACATCGCTAACTCTTGGTCTCTCAGAAAAGTATCAATTCGTTGTATATAACAGCATATTTTTTTCATAATTTTTTATTTTAGGCAGAAAGTCAGGAAATTCTTCAGAAAACATAAAAACATCAATATCTCAATAACCATCAATTTTCGACCCCCACTTGATGGGACATTTTTTGTTGCAAATGACCTCTACTGTAATCCCCTTGCAAGAAATAGGTCGGATTTCCGGTCACCCTGTATATATATATATATACATATATATATATATATGAAAAGGAGAGCTAAAAAAGAGGAAAAAGTAAGTATGGGAGTAAGAGGAAGAAAAGAGCGTTAAATGATCGGCTCGTTAGCTACCTGGTACATATATACATATAAGTCATACATACGCCTCCCTTATATACTCTTCTTTTCGTTGGTACGGCTTGTTTTGCTCTCATCATCGGTTCTCGGTCCAAGGTCGAACCAGCGCGATGCCGCATATCACGTACAAATCACCCATATATGTATATGTATATGTATATGTACGAGGACTCACACTCGAGTAAATAAATGTACGACTGTACGCCTCTATTCGCGTGCTCGCGGAAAACGGTAGAAACAGGACGAATAAATTATTGCGCTTGCGTTTGTGATCTCTCTCGTCTCTTTCTACTCAATGGATGGTGAGATACATGTGTGTATATATATATATGTATCGATGCGAATGGCAAAAATGATAAAATACTTAGAAAACCGATCGCCGTTGAAATGGGGGAGTTAAAGAAAAAATAGTTATTGAAAAAGTTGTTTTTAAAGTTCCCGAGTTACTATTTGATTTTCAGTTGGACAAGATAAAAAAAAAAAAAGATCGAGAATTATTTTAAATTTTCCGATTCAGCGAGGTAAAATCAAGAGGGTTCTGAAATGTTAGTACTTTATGTTGAAGCAAATAAATATTTCGACGTTTGGAAAAATGAACAGCAATTTTTATTATTATTTTTATTTGAAAAATATTTTTGAAGGATAATCAAAAATTTTTATTTTTATTTACGGTAATATTGTGGATTGAGATTTTACCGAATGGATGATTTTTTACTCAACTACTTACTAAAGGACTTTATTAAAAAGAAAAAAAGTATTACTTTGTTTGGGTTTGTTTGGGTTTGAGTAATTCGCTTTTAGTTAGTTTAAATGATTTTTTACTTTACTACTTATCAAAGGACTTTACTAAAAATAAAACTTTATTAAGAATTAAATTGTTAAAAAAATTAAATACTTTTTTTAACGATTTTTTAAACATTTAAATACTTATTTAATAATTTAAGTTTAATACTTTTTTTACGAGTTTTTAAAACATTTAAATAATTATTTAATAATATAAATTTAATACTTTTTTAACGATTTTTTAAAACATTTTAATACTTATTTAATAATTTAAATTTAATACTTTTTTTACGATTTTGTTGACTATATTTATATATATATATATATATACATGTATATATGTAAAAACTCGACAAACGACCTGTATGTATATATACATTAATATTATTAATAATAATAATAATGCTCTATACATATATAGGGTATCCAAGATTTAACGAATAATTCGAGTCACCTCGACACGCTTGCGAGAGAGCCGAGATCGAGCGCGAGAGGCGCCGTCCTCCACTTTAATTATTAATTATCGCATAACCGAGCGCGAGTAATTGCGGGCGCGAGCGGAAGAGTAAGAGTGACCGCGGGAGAGACAGGGCGCAAGAGAGAAGTATCGCGGTAGCGAGCATTCGATACCTTTGCCGTCGGGCACGCGCATATCAAACAAACAATTTTTTATCAATATTTTTCCTCAATTTAAACAAGTAACGGAATTAATTAACGACAAAAATAATAAAAACATTGATTTTCAATAAACATGGTCATGTAATGTTTCAGTTTTCTTCACGTAAGTAATTATTTATTATTGTAAGCGTCATTTTGAAAAAAAGAATTTTTTTCATTTAATTTTTTTATTTAAACAATATCTTCCGTTTTTGAAGAAACTGAATTTGTTAAAATAATGCTTTTTTTTGTTTTTTTTTGTTGAGAATTAATTATGCAATCATTTTTGTATCGAGAAAATAATATTTTTACTTCATTTTTTTAATTCACTTTACTCGAATCGTCCCTTTTTGAACGAACTGATTTTTTTTTCAATAAGATTAAATATTTTCATTTTTTCGTTCACCCAAGTTATTCAATAATTATGTTTTTCTCAAAAAAATAATATTGTAATACAAATTTTATTTTTACTTTATTCAATAATAATGTTAAATAAAAAAAAAAATTAGCCAATAGCACGAAATAATCAGTTTAAATTGTTTTCTATTCCACCATTATTTTCTATACTCATTTATAAAACTACATCCAATCGTTTATTTTATATTTTTGAATAAATTTTATTCATCATTTACAATAATTAATAAAACAATTATATTTAACAATAACTACTAAAAAAAATCTTTTTTTACGACAATTAACAAATAAATTATCTCCTACAACAATGAATTTAAAAAATTCGAATTTACAACAATTTTCAAACTGCAAAAAAAAAAATCATAAATGAAACAAAATAAAAAAACAAGAATAATAGTGAATCCACAAAAGCCTTGCAAATCGCATAACCGCGATTTTATTCTGTCCCGTTTATCTTTTTTTTTATTTCTTTCTTTTTTTTTGCCTCTCTTTTTTCTTTTCGCGTTTATTTTTTTACGCGTTTGACTTTTTGCACGGAAATATAGAGGATCGAGTGTTCGTGTGGACGAGAGGGAACTCGTCGCTGCTGCCATATGTTCTCGAAAGTGATGCTTGGCTCCTGCCTATCCTCAAAAATCCCGAATGAGTTTTGGGCCCGAGGCTGTGGGCCCGCCGCGAGTTGCATATGTCGGCTCACGCACATCTCCGTTCCGCGGCCCTCCTTCTCGCTAAACGTCCCAGTCACGCATCTTTACGTGTATTTCTGTCTTTTTTTATTTGTCTGTCGAGGGACGGCGGGGGGTGGGGGGGGGGGGAACTTTTTCTGCAGTTATTTCACGATGCAGGAATAAAATTGAGGGATACTTTTGCGATGCATTAAAAAAGTGGAAAAAAAAAAAACGACACAGCAGGAAGCAAAAAAAAAAAATAAAACGAGACAGAAAAAAAAACAAACCAAAGTCTATGTATTTTTTATATAATCCCATAATAATAATTATAAATATAGCAAAATAATTAAAAAATAAACGAATAAGAAAGATTATGATTCACCTTTTTTTTTTTATTATGAAAATTAGAAATTTGATAAGTCAAAGTTCGAAAATTAAAAGTTTGAAAATTGGAAATTTGAGAATTAAAATTTGAATATTTATTTGTTTATATATTTATTTATTTATATATTTATTTATTTATTTATTTATTTATTTATTTATTTATATTTATATATTTATTTATAACAATAAAATTATCCGAACGATTTTGTCAAATTAAAAAATTGAGAGGTTTTTATGCATCGAAAAATAAACATTAAAGAAAAATGAAAAGAGAGGAAAAAATCATCAAATTCACCGAGACTTTTTAGTGTCGAGTGATAAAGAAGTATAAATATAAATTTGCGTGGTGCAAGAGTACGAGTGTATCTCGATCGCATGCGCAAAAATGATTATGCGCTCCACCTTCACAGCCATAAAATCGAGGAAATCCGCAAGTCTAATTTCATTCTCGATGAAACTTTTATATGTATATATAGATCTGTAAAAGTATCCCCAAGTATAACGTAATATTCCCATATAAGTATATACAGGGTGCTCCGAAAAGTCAACGCGAAAATAAAAGATAAACGTTATTCTAACCTATCAGAATCAACCCAAATACATTTTCCTGTCTCGTTTAATCTCGATACTTTTATTTTCTTCCGTTGTATTTTTTTCTTTTTTTAAAAAATAAATTTTTATTAATTTTTCCATTTTTTGTATTTACTTTCTTCTCAGGAGTACAAGGAGCAATTTAATGCTCGTTTGGACCAATTCTTCATTTTTATTTGACCTCAAGTGATTGATTTTTTAAAAACTTTTTTTTTCAAAAATTGCGAGGTTAATTAAAAATACAGTTTCTTAATTCCTTTCTTTGGGAAAGAAATTGAAAATCTGTAAAATCATTCACGAAGCAAAGTAAAGAAAAAAAGATATAAAATAATATTTCTTTTTCGGAGGAAACATGATTTAAAAAATGAAAAAATATAGAAGACAAATTAAAAAAGATTTTTAAATATATTTTTTAACTTTAAATCAACATCCAATTTTATTAAAAAAAATATTCTTCAATTATTTAGTTAAGAAAAAAAATGGAATGTTTCTTTTTCCGAAAAATAATTTTTAACTATTTATTTTAAGAACAAAATTTCAATTCTCTTTTTTGACAAAAAGATTAGAAATAATTTTTTCGTTAAAATAATTATAGAAAATTAATCGGAAAAAAAAATGAAAAAACCAAGAAGAAAACTATACATAAATTTTTTAAAAATTCTTTTGTTTCTTCCTTTCAAAATTCAAATCCATGATTTGGCTCGATTTTGAGGACAGTTTTCGGGTCACCCTGTACAGACGAATAATTGCGAGCATTATCGAAACGTTGGAACAGACATACACACTCAGACTCGATAATAATATAAATTGTACAGGTAAATCGTCAGTTTATATACCTGCGACTGTTTCTCCCCCCCCTCCCCCCCACCCTCGATTTCTTCGTGGTCTCGCACTATCGGTGGGATAATTGTAAAACGGGGCATACACGCGTATAAGCACCTCCAAATGAGGGGAAATCGATTTTTCTTCATACGCAAAAGCCAAAGGGCTCTTCGAAAGCGATCGGGGATTATAGAAAGCGGGAGAAGGAAGTCCGCGCGTGTGTGCGCGTCCGCACTGCGGGAGGAGCGTGCCAATTCCGGCAATTACGAACCGCAGATACACACAGTATACACCTGACAACCGCACATATTCCTGATCCCACTGAATAAGTCTCTTACCTCGGGAGCAACGAGACAAAATATACAGGGTGTCCCATAAGTCTAATGAAAAACGTAATTAAATGTGGAATGAGTGACGGTTTTGACTCTTCGAAAATAGGTATTTAATCGTACGATCCTCCAATGCTATCATTATTTTTTCAATTACAAAAATCGGGTATTGTTTTTTCGAAAAAATAGAACTTTTTAAAAAAATATTATTTGAAAAGATTGAGTTTAAAAAAAATATTATTTTTGAAAAGATTGAGTTTAAAAAAATATTTTTTAAAAGATTAAGTTTTAAAAAATATTATTTTTTAAAAGATTGAGTTTTAAAAAAATATTTTTTTTTTAAAAGATTGGGATTAAGAAAATATTATTTTTTAAAAGATTGAGTTTAAAAAAAATAGAACTTCTAAAAAAATGGAATTTAAAAACAGTAGAATTTCTTAAAAAAAGAAATAGCCTTTTTTAAAAAGATAGAATATCTAAAAAATAGAATTTTCGAAAGAACTAGAATTTTATATAATTATATAATTTAAGAAAGAGTTTATGGAAAAAATGGTATTTTTTTAAAATAATATTTTTAAAAGATATAATTTTCGAAAGAAACAGAATTTTTGGTAAACCTTCGGAAGTTTAACTCCTGTCAGAATCGAGCCAATTTTTCGTGTTTGTTTGGGTTTGTTTGTTTTTGACGCAATCGATATTCGAAAATTAACAAAATTAACAAAATTTACAAAAATGTAAAACTCGATTTAAAAAAAAAATCAAAATTGATAGAAACCTTCTTTCACATCAATAATATCGTTGTTTATAACAAATCAAAGCTATACATCGGCAAAAAAAAAAATTGGAGACCATTTTTCAAAAAACCAATAAAGTTCAAAATAATCGATGGAAATTAAAAAAAAAAAATGGAATTTTTGAAAATAAAAATGTTCTAAAATGTACAGGGTGTCTAATACTTTTGAGCAACACTGTATATATATATAATAATGATAAAAGTAGTCCTTTACTGCCGTTCACCCTCGCACATTACCTCTCTCACATACACGAACATTCAAACACAGACGAACCGTATTACGATCTCACACCGGATAAGTTAATGCTCATATAGCCAACAAGAGTCGATACTTTCACGATCGTTAAAAAATCATTTGAAAAATCCCGGAAAAATAAAACGAAAGTTATTTTATTATTAACATATATATATTTTTTTTTTTTGGAACGAGAGAACTCTAAAAAGCGAATGTTTCGTATTCATGAGTCATCGCTGACGAGTAGTAACGAGTGCGCAAGTCAAATGTATTTTCACGCTATGCCACATTTTCCATTGCCGAAAAGTTAAATATTTAATTTAATTTAAATCAACAATAAACATTAAATAAAAAAATAAATTAATACTTACTGAAAAAGTATTTATCAACAAAATTACTAAAAACTGTACGAAAAAATAATAAATAATAACTCAAAAACTCTTTATTACCATATTTACTAAAAACTGTACTAAAAAAAAATGTAGTACAAAATAATATTTACTTTTTAAAAAAGTATTCATTGAAAAATTTACTAAAAACTGTAGTAAAAAATAATAACTACTTATTAAAAAAGTATTCATTAACAAATTTACTCAAAACTGTACTAAAAAATAATAAATAATTACTAAAAAAACCATTTATTACTATATTTACTAAAAAATGTAGTAAAAAATAATAAATACTTACTAAAAAAAATATTCTTTATAAATTTACTAAAAACTGTGCTAAAATATAATAAATAATTACTAAAAAACTATTTATTACTATATTTACTAAAAAAAATGTAGTAAAAAATAATAATTACTTATTAAAAAAGTATTAATTAACAAATTTACTAAAAACTGTACTAAAAAAAAAAAAAATTACTAAAAAAACTATTTATTACTATATTTACTAAAAAAATGTAGTAAAAAATAATAAATAATTACAAAAAAAGTATTTATTACTATATTCTAAAAGTGTACTAAAAAATAATAAATAATTTCTAAAAAAAAGTATTTATTACCATATTTACTAAAAAAATGTAGTAAAAATAACAAACACTTACTAGAAAAGTATTAATTAACAAATTTACTAAAAAAATGTCCTGAAAAATAATAATACAAAATCATCAATTAAAAGTTTGAACAATAATAATAATTTTGCAACAATAAAAACCTCCCTTTTGCTTTTCAAGTTGAATAACCACATTGAAGAAGGCCACCTGGAGGTCTTCAAACTCCAATAAAACTTGATCGAATAGCTTGGATGAAATTCAAGTTTTTTTGAGCTCGCTGAGGACGAACGAGTGAAAATCAAGAAAGAGGGAAGGTCCTTTTTCGCTGTCGATCTCGAGACATGTGCGCGAGTTTGCAAAAGTAACGGGAGTAGAAGGATGGAGAGGAAGAGAGAGAAAAACGGAGAACGGACAGTTCGGTGAAGAACGGACGAGGATTGACGATCGTCGCCACCAACGCGGTCGCAGCCATGTGGCAGGTGTTTCACGATTTTACAGTGCACTTATACGTACGCGAATTACGGCAAAACCGTTGAAACGTGCATTGTTGCGGTCATGGACAGGGAAGGAAGTTCCTCGGTGACGCTGAATTGTGCAATGTTATGCAATGTTGCCCCCAAACACGCTTTTCAATATAAATGTATCAAGCCTTCCGAATTGTTTCTGATCCTTTTTTTTTATTTGTTGAAAATAAAAATAATTCAAATAAGGATATTTATTTATATCTTCTAATTCTTTAAAAAGTGTTTTTTGAAATTCTTTGGAAAGTTATTTTTAAAATTCTTAGAAAAGTATTTTTTAGAAATTCTTTAAAAAGTATTTTTTAAACTTCTAATCGTTTTTTTTTTATTGACTAAAAATAAAAATCATTCAGTTCAGGATATTTATTTATATCTTCTAATTCTTCAAAAGTGTGTTTTGAAATTCTTTGGAAAGTATTTTTTTTTTAATTCTTTTGAAAGTATTTTAACTTTTTATTCTTTGAAAAGCATTTTTTAGAAATTCTTGAAAAAGTATTTTTAAAACATCTTTAAAAGGTACTTTTCAAAATTCTTTGAAAACATTTTTTTTTAATTCTTCAAAAAGTATTTTCGGAAATTAAAATCCACTACTAGAGGTAAAAAATTATTTCAGTAAATAATTGCTTTCTCAAAGAAAACAAATTTTGTATTCGTTTAATTATTATTAAATTGTGCTAAAATCACAATGTTAATTTTTTTCTCAGAATTCTCTTACTAACAAATTCTTTTTTTTATCGACAAAATTTTATTTGTTTACGTCCAACAGCATTTCGAGAATTTTTTCCTGCCAAAATAAACGAAAAAAATGTTCGCCATTCTCTTAATTAAATAAATTATGAAAATAATTAATAAAATAATTGATTAAATTCGTATACACAATTCAATTATTATTGTGCCGTGCTCAAAGTGGAATTTTGATTTTGTTTCGAGAACGCTCGATTTTCGTTCTGGCCAATACTTTAAAAAAAAAAAAAAAAAAATAATAATAATAATAATAATAATAATAATAATAAATAGAGAGACTCCTCGTTTGACGTTGCCTCGTTACGGTGAAGGTTGACACTGGAGCGTGCTGTGGTTTTCGATGGGCGCGAGATCCCCGCGGATTAACATCCGTCCACGATTGTTCAATAAAAAATCAAGTGCTTCGTAAAGTCCCCGAGATTATGCGACGGTCGTCGTTTCGAGGAAATTCCGGTAAATTGGACAATTTTCTTGTTCCCTCTTCTCCCTAACATTTTTTTTTGTCCCTTCGTCTTCTCGGTTTTCTTTTTGTCCTTCGTTTTTTCAATTACATTTTTTCGTCATTTTGTTGCTCGGTTAAAATTCGCGTCAACGTTACGTATTTATTTATTTATTTATTTTTACTCTGCTTTTTATATTATGTGCAATTAGTAAAAATCATTATTTCAATTTAAATCCTATTTTTGTTAAACTTTTATTTTTATTTGTATTATTCATAAGTATTTAAATTAGTAGTAATTTATTTGATTAATTAATTGGAGTATTTATTTCTTTTTAGTAAAAATAATAATAGGATATTTACGTTGTTAATAAACTTTTATTATGAATAATAAAATTGTTGTTAATCGTTGCTTAAACTTTAATAAATTCCTATAAAAAATCTCATTTCCCGATTGTATTGAATTCAGTAAATTCGTATTTTTAATTCGACTACTTACTATTTTTAATTTAATGAATAATTGTATAAGCTATCTTATTTTACAATAAATTATTCCGAATTATTATCATCATTGGCTATTTATTATTACTCTTATTAATTAACAATAGAATAATTTTACGAATAATTAAATAATAATAATAACAACAATAATAATAATAATAATACATAACGATCATTTATAAAATAATGTATTAAATAAAAACTAATGAGTAACCAAATTAAATATTTCAATTAAAATAATGTTAAACGTTCATAAATTGAATTTTTAATAATTATTTAATATATTTCAAGTAATAGAAAAATTGTCATCATTGAGATAATAATAATAATTATTATATTATTATTATTTTATTATTATAATATTATTATTATTTAATTTTTATTACATAAAAATTATTTATGATTATTTAAAAATAGTAATAATTGTTATTATTATTATTTCGTTGCACCTTTCTTTCTTAATCGAACGTTTTGTTGTTTTTTTTTTTTGTTGCTTGATCGTCTCATCGAAACGGGGGGTAGGCGTATTTTCATTTAAATATAATTATTCCTGATTGAATTAATTTATAAGCCTCATTGATTTTCATCGTTTCGAATTAATTGTCGAAAGTCGTTGCGGGGTCGATAGAAGCGATTCGACACGTGTGTTCATCCGTGTACAATATTCTCACGAGATTCAACACGTTCCAACAACTCCGAATAAAGTCATAAACTCCCTCGTCCAATAAAATCCCAAAATAATCGTATCGCAACGTGCTTCCCAATCGTTTTTTCGTTTCCTTTTTGTTGTTGTTGTTTTTTTTTTAATTCTCGTTTCTCTCGGTTATTTTGTCGTAAATATGGAAAAAAAAAATAAATACGACTGTCGAGTTGATAATTAAGAAATTTTTAATTAATTAAGAAGTTAACTCGTGCCAATTGATGTATCAACGAAATGCTTGGATATTACAATGAATATTTTTACATAATTTTGGAATCGAATTTAACGACCGTATAATTATAAATAAATAATATATTAACAAATAAATAAATGATTATATACATTTATAAACAAATGAGAATATATATAACTAAATAAATAATTTAATTAATTTATATATATATATATATATATAAGATATTAAAATCCTGTGACTTATAAATTATATTTTACATTAATAAATAATAAATAATAATACCGAAAAACTCATACAATATTGACAACAAAAATAATAATCACAATATATTTAAAAAATGCCCAGAAAATTACTTATTTTAATTTCTAGTTTTCAATTTATTTATTTACTCAAAAAATAATTAATGTATTATTATTTTATCAATACTTGTCCTTTATTAAATTTTCGAAAATTTCATCAATTTGTTAATATCCATTTTATAATATCTGATAAACCTGTTTTGGAAATTATCGAATTTGTTGATTAAAAAAGTTGAAAATAAAATGTTTTTTTGAGAGAGTGGTGGATTTGCTGATAGCCAACGTACCAGAGATTTAACGAGTTCAAAGTATCCATTATCTATATGTATGTAGCTATATATATGGATGTGTATATACACGTTCATGATCATATGCATATAACACACACATTAATACATACATAATGCAAGTTGGGCGATAAATAACGCACAAACTCCGCCCAAAATATAAATTGAACGCTACCGGTGTGTGGTCCTGTGCTCGGTGGTCTCTCTCTCTCTCTCGCTCGCTCTCTCTCGTGATACATATATGCACCACATGAACCGTGTACTTACGAAACAGCCGAGAAGTGGCGACAAAAAAAAACCATTTTGTTTTTTAAACAACCGCACCATTTTATATTTTAGAAAAAATAAAATTATTTGTTTTATAAACAAAAGAAAAACATTTGGTGATAAAAAAAAAAAAAAAAATTTGTTGTTTTATAGAAAAATGAACTATTCCGATTACTAAAAAAAAACGATTTTCCATTATGGAAACGGAAGAACATTTGGTTTTTTCGAAAAAGAAAAAACTATTTTGTTTTAAAAAAGAAATATTTTGCTTTGAAAAAAAAGTAATTTCGTTTTTTAGAATAAAAAACTATATAGATTTTTGGAAAAGCAACCATATTGGTTTATAGAAAAAAATAACCATTCAATTTTTTTGAAAAATAAAGAACATTTTCTTTTAGCAAAGTAAAAACCATTTTTTTTGTTGAAAAAATAAAAAATCATTTTTTTTTTAATCGAACTCAAAACGACGAAGAGGGTGGAAATGAAAACGAAAAACAGAAGAAGTCGAACGGGGATAATTGGTAAAAGGAGAGAGATAAACAAATATTAAAAAAAAAAAAAAATTTAATATCCAAAAAATTCAAACAATAAATTACAGGTGTCAGCTTTTTTCCTCGCACGGTTGATTCGAGGTGATCCCTATAGGTGCACACGTGAATTCGGTTTCCGAGGGTGGGGGGATACCTCAAAAGATTTATGATTTTTTATTTAATTTTATTTTAATCTTTTTTTAATTTATTTTTTTTTTTTGGCGCACGTTCCAAGAGCCCCATAAAAAATTCCAGAACGCGTACTTAAAATTCTTGTAATAGGTTGTAATAAAGCGCGATTAAACCGTCGCGAGCCACGACGAGCCTGAGATTGCACTGTGGGAACTTTTCATCGAGGGAAGGGAGAGAAAGGAGAGGGGAGGGGAGGGGGAGAAGGCGAGAAAAAAATCATCCCCATCGAGACACCATAATTCGAGCAATTTTTCGAAAAGTGTAGGTGCACGTGTGGACACACGTGTAGTAAAGTACACAAAACGAAAAATGTCTTTTCTCCTTTTAATTAAAGACGAACTCCATTGGCTTCATTCATGACGAAACTATTTTTTTATATATTTGATTTATTTTTTCAAGTGCGCAGGCGTACTCGAAAATAAAGGAGACGAAAAAAAGAAAGCAATTTTTTAAAAATATTTCCTCCACGCGAACACCGTAAATGACGAAAAAAAAAAACAAAAAAAGGAAAAATAAAAAAATTGAGGGGTAACGACCGGAAGTTTGGCACGGCCTTTAAGAAAAATGCGTTTTACAACTCGTAATTTTCATCCACTCGGACGCCGGTTAATTTATGTACGCACGCGTGGGTATTTGCGAATACCAGCTGCGATTATTATTTATTTAAAGAATATTTTTTAATTATTCTTAGTTTATTTAGAAACATTTTATATTTTTTAGGATGATTTTTATTTTATTTAGAAACAATTTTTATATTTTTATTATTTTTGTTTATTTAAAAGCAATGTATATTTATTAATATTATTATTATTATTTTATTTAGAAACAATGCATATTCTTATTTTTTTATTTTAATTTTATTCGACCAACGATACCATTTTTCAATTATTTTCATTTTTTTTGTCCAACCGTAAATTCTAATTATTTTATTGATTATTTGTTTGGCAATATGATTTTTGAAATATTTTTATTTTATTTATCAAAAAAGTATAATTTTTTCATAACGTTTATCAAATTTGGCAAACAATTTATTTTTAATCTTTATTTTATTCTCCAGACAGTACAATTGTTTAAATGATTTTTATTATCGTTCACCAAACAACGTAATTAATTATTGCTTTCCCTGAATTTATTAAACATTATAATTTATTAATTATTTCGATTTAATAAACGTATAGTATACATTTTTAATTATTGTTATTTTATTTAAACAAACGTCATTCATTGTAAAATAATTGTTAATTTTTTTTCACGAAGATCCATACGCGAAAAAAAAAAACGAAAAAGAGGATGGCGGATGTTGCACTTGGAAAATTATCCCCGCGATGATAACGGACCGCGAGGGATTCACGGCCTCGGGGCCACACGAGGACTCCTCGCTCGTCGTTCGTCGTACACGCACCTACCGTACGGCAAATTAACGTGCATGCGTTACCTGCCCCCCCCCTCCCCCTCCCTCTTCTCACCAAATAAAATTTAAAAAAAACAACGAAAATAAAAAATTAATGGAAATAATTAATATTTTTTAAAAAAGCCGAAAAAATTAATTATTTTAAATAAAAAATCCCAGTAAATAATACCTGCCCCCGCCCCTCCCCCTCATTCTTCCCGTCAAATAAAATAAAAAAACAACGAAAATAAAAATTAAAGAAAATCAAATATTTTTTAAAAAAGCCGAAAAAAATTAATTATTTTCAATAAAAATCACAGTATATAACAATATTTTTAATTAAAAATCGAAGAAAAATTATTGCGAATTCAAAAAAGGCGTTTTTATTTTGTCCTTCAGTCTTTAGTAATTTAAAAACGTTTTATCGGAAATTTGTAATTTCGAGTGAAGATATACGTGAAATTGGATAGTGAAAAAAAAATGGAAAAAATTAGAAATTCTAAATAATGTTAATATTTTGTTAAATTAGAAATAAAAAATGGAATTGATAATTCAAAATTAAATAAGAAATTTTAATAAGAAAAAATTTTTTCTTCTTTTAAATTTACAATAAATAAAATAATTAAATATTTAAATATTGATTTCATTATTGAAAAATAATTAAAATAATATTTAAATAATATAAGAAATTAAGAAGCGTTTTCTTAATCAGAAATATAAAACTAAATATTCTATTTTTGCTTTTTATTAACTCAGAAATTGAAAGTCAAAGAATTGAAACAAAAAAAATTCAAAATATATTCTTAAAAATCAGAAATCAATGTAAATAAAATGAACTCTTGTAGCAACGATGGAAACTTCGATCCCACAGGAATTTCGAATAAAGTGGAATAGAAAAATGAAAAAAAATAAGATAAAATAAAATAAAAAAATTAATAAAAATAAATACGAACGTTCACCAAGCTGAAAAAAAAAAGAAAAATGCTCCGGGGTATCGTGCAGATGGAATTACTCGAATGGTAAAACGAAAAGTAACCGTACGTTATCATTCCACAGGAGATCGTGGAGTGTCGGAAGAAAAAATGAAAAAAGCCAAGATCGAAGAGAAAAAAGAGGTGATGGAGATCCCGAGACTTCCTTCTCGTTATTGCGGGACGCCTTTTCCTCTCCTTAATTATCAAAGAAGTCTTATTATTAGCGGAGAGCGTTCTGAGCGTACAAATTGTGTCCTGTGGCTCGTTTTCCATGAGGATTCCAATTGACCCAAACAAACCCATACGTTCGTAATGAACGACATCCCCACACGTGTGTTTGCTTTTTAAAACATAAACGGAGATGTGTAGTGTGATAAATAAAAATTGATTCATTGATGGATTCATAAAAATTGATTGATTAATTGATTTATACAAATTGATTGATTGATTGATCGATTTATAAAAATTGATTGATTAATTGATTCATAAAAATGGATTAATTAATTGATTTATAAAAATCGATTGATTGATTGATAGATTTATAAAAATTAATTCATTAATTGATTAATAAAAATTGATTAATTGATTAATTTATAAAAATTGATTCATTAATTGATTAATTGATACATTAATAAAAATTGATTGATTGATTGATTGATTTATAAAAATTGATTCATTAATTGATTAATTGATACATTAATAAAAATTGATTGATTGATTGATTAATAAAAATTAATTCGTTGATTGACTTATAAAAATTGATTTACGAAAATCGATTTATAAAAATCGATTTTTAAATACTTTTTAATACTATTTCATAGCAATTCATAATAACTCCCGCGACAATTCAGCATAAAAATCATTCGAACAATCAGTATTTTTAAAAATCAATTTTCTTGCTAACGAGGAAAGACGACAGTAATTAATTAATTGAATCAATGCATCGGACACCCAACATTTGGTAAATACGCGCAGACCGATATTTTTGGAACGACAATATTAATAGTTTGCGATTAGACGCAAACAAAAAATGATAAGACACAAAAATAAAATCATTAAATAAAATTAAAATTATTTTAAATTATTTTTTTAATCAATTTATATTTAATTAAAAAAAAATATTATTATTTGTATGTTATTGTTTATTTTCAGATTGAAAAAAATTATAGATATACCGTTGACTAGTCAATCAACTGGGCGTGGTAATAAATTACACGGTGACTCGAGTTCTCCCCCCTCCGCGTCAAGAAACGTTCATTCGGAAACGAGGGCTCAAAATCGACCTATCAAAAGCATGGAGAATCGCTAAATTGATTAATCTATATTTTCCGCTCTCCTTGTCTATCCAATCGTCCGTGTATCAATGAAATTGGCACTTTGAACGAAATCGAAGAAAATTAAGGGGTTTTAAGAAAAAAAAAAAAAGTCAAAAACATCGAAGCGAAATTTATACGATAGCGTCACTGATATATGCAATTTAGAAAACGGAAAACGAAACACGAAAACTAAGAGAAATTCCCGTTGACGTTTTTTAATTTTTTTTTTTTAATTCTCGTTTTCCATGTAAGTGCAATTTATGTTGGCGCCAATTAGGAATGACATTAGGGAGAAACATACTTTCAAATCAAATAGTTCAATTCAACTCTCTCCATTTCGATTTTTTATTTCATTACTTTTCTATTATCTATTATTATTTATAACCTTTTTTTATAAATAATAAATAGATAAATAAATAATAAATAAATAAATAAATAAAATTTATAAATAATAAATAATAAATAGATAAATAAATATAAATAATAATAGATAAATCAGTTCATTAAAAAGCTTGTATTATTAATTATTAATTCATTATTATTATTTATAAATAATTGTTGCGTTATGATTGTATTAAATTTAATGGATTCGAATTTTTAATTCGATTACTTATTATTATTACTTCATTTAATTAATAATTTTATAGTATATCTCGTTCTGTTATAAATTATTATCAATTATTATTAATTGCTAATAGTAGAAGTTTCACAATAATTTAATAATAATAATATTAATATAAAACGATAATTGATCAAGTAATTCATTAAATTGAAAAATAACAATTAATCATACAAAAAATCTTAATTAATAAATTTTAAAAGGTCTATTATTATTATTATTATTATTATTATTCACGAATAATCAACAATCGATGGAATTTGTATTTCAGATGAATATATGCATCAAGTATTTTGTTTTTGGTATTTTTGTTAACAAAATAATAATTGAATAATTATTATTTTGTTAATAAAAATACCAAATACAAAATCAGTATATAACAAAAATATATAACAAAAATACCAAAAACGAAAACATGAGTGAAAATAATAATTATTCAATTATTATTTCGTCAAACTTCATATATTTATTTTATTAAAATTTCCCTTTTTATTTTAAATATCCCGAATTTTTTTTCCTTTTTCTATAGAATAATAAAATCTATCATCATCATCATCATCATCATTATCACGATCAACCCCTTACTCCCTATTTCCCCATATTGAGAGAGACCTCGCTTTAAACATTGCAATAATAAATAAACACGAAAAAGGAAAAAAAAAAAACCATCCTCATAGTATTTTTTTTTTTCACTAGGTCACAAGGAGGCCCTTTTCCTCTCAGTCCCTTTTCCTCTCAGTCCTCTCTCCCTCTCCATCCCTCATTAAAAAAAATTTAAAAAAAACGAAACGCACAGGGCGTTCACGGAGTCCAAACCATCGATTAAGACAATTTTTTTTTCCCAACCAAGAAAAACAGAAAAACAAAGGGATGAAGGGTTCCTGCAAGAGACACAAATCTCCCCCTCCCCCCCCCCTCCTCCACCCTCGCCGGTGCATCAACGTTTCCTTTGTCATATTTTTTTGTGTGTTTTGTTTTGTTTCATTGCTTTTTCCTCCCTCGATCGACTCGTCCCTCAGACGAGGCTCCTTTACGTGTGCCCGCACGTCGTTTTGGCATCTGATGGTTATATGACGCGTTGCACCTGCCAGACACAAAACGGTCACGTCAGAGTGCGTGACTTCAGTCAATTCTCTCTCTCTCTCTCTCTCTCTCTTTCTCTCTTTCTCTTTCTTTCTTTCTCTTCATCTCTCGATCTTCTTCATCCTCACCAATCATTCTTTTTTTTTTTCCCCCATCAAGCTTCACGGAGCGCGCGAGGGAGTCTTCGGACTCCGGACAGCAGGAGGATACGACGCCATGTCTCGATTGTATATACTTTAGTGTACGTACGTGTATATGTATATATATGTACATAAATGTATATATAGGATATGGAGAAAATGTTAATTTGTCGGTGGAATGATGGATTGCATCCCCCTTAAGGAGCATGTGGATAAAGAAACGGGATTAATCGTCGTTGGCAAAACCTTTCGTCTCGTGGTTCGAATTGCCTCCTTCGAAGGAAAAAAATTGAAAAATTGAAAAATACACGGGCGAAAATCGAACGTGGAATAAATTGAATATTTGAAAAAAAAAATAATGGAGAAGAAAAAGAGACAAAATATCGATTCGAAATTTGTTTGGGTTTGTTCGGGAAAGGAGTCGAACGAACGTGACGAAAATTCAATGTTTTCGAAAAAGTTATGGCAAAGGGAAAGAATTTCGATTTGAAATTTGTTTGGGTTCGTTTGGGTTTGTTTGGGAAACGGATCGAACGAAAGTGACAAAAATTCAATATTGTCAAAAAAAAAGATGGCAAAATGAAAGTATTTCGATTTGAAATTTGTTTGGGTTTGTTTGGGTTTGTTTGGGAAACGAGTCGAAGGAAAGTGACAAAAATTCAATATTTTCAAAAAAGTTATGGCAAAAAGAAAGAATTTCAATTTGAAATTTGTTTGGGTTCGTTTGGGTTTCTTTTGAAAACGAATCGAACGAACGAGGATAAAATTCAATATTTTCAAAAAACTGAAATTAAAAAGAATAAATGTAGAAATGAAGTTTCGAGTGTCTCGTTTTGAGGTTAAATATGAGGTCTTTTTCATATATCAAATGTATTTTGTGATTGACAGATATAGATAGAACGAATATTTTTATTTTCAATTTTCGGAAAAAAGAATTTTTCAAATTCTTGCTCCTCTTTCGAAAAATCCACGGAAGTCGATAATTTTTTTAAAATTATTTCGTCCATTGGTTCTTTTAGGTTGATCCTTTCTCTTTAATTTGAGAGGTCGTTGAAGTCTCTGTGATGATTATTCGCAGAGTTATCAAAGTTTAAACAAAAATAACATTTATTTATTTAATAATTAATGAATGGGTAATTAATTATTTAACGTCTAATTAACCGAGCGTTCTGAAAACTTTGGAGTTTTCTCTATGCATATTAAAAATTAAGGGACATTTGGGGAGTGATAAGTCTGTTTATTTGAATTTGCTTTTTCTCGAGCTCTTAGATAAAAAAAGAAGATTTTCTGACCTCAATCGTATTTGAACTAAAAGCGAAGATCTATTTGCCGGACGATAATTCGATGCGGAGAAAGTTGGGGAACTTCAGAAACGAAAATTCTCACGCTGGTGAAAAATTCCAATCAGCGGGGGCAGAGGAAGTGGAATTGGGGTGGGGGAAGACGACGAGAGAAGATGCAGCTCGCACAGTCGGAGGCATCCGATAAATCTCTTTTGAGAAAGGGTTTTTTAGGGCAACGGTTGTTTTTTCGTTATTGCTCGATTGGGTGAAAGAGAAATTATTTCGTGCTTGAGAAATTAAAATTTCGTAAAAATTACGATTGGGTTAATATCGAGACAAGAGGAAATTTAATAAAGAATAAAAGGGATAATCATAATAGTATGGGATATTCCATTGGGATTTTAAAAACAGATTTAAAAAATCACTACTATAAAGCGGATTTTTTACTATATTGTTTTTTAAAATAACATTTTTTTATCAACTTTTTTTTCATGTGTTTTGAATTGTTGTGGTGTCTCGAAATATCTTTAATTTTTTATAGTAATAAAAAATTAATAGTCGATACATTTTTTTGAGATAAAAAATTACGAAACATTAATTTTACTAGAGATAGTGGAAACTATTTTGCGTAAAATAACTCACGGTTTATCACATATTTTTTTGCTGTTTATTATTTGCTATAAAGTATTTCCCGCATCGCAATTTTACTCAATATAGTTGTCACTATCTTGGGTCAAATTAGTTTTATGGCTGATAGTAGTGGGCAATATTACTTTTTTTCATTCATAGCAGGGGATAACATTATTTCCTCAGCCATAGTAGTAAATAAAGTTACGTTACTGACTCATAGTAGTTAATAAAATGATATTCTGATCCATAGTAGTGAGTAAAAGTACTTTCCTAACTCATAGTGAGTCAAACTAGTTTTTTGACTCATACAAGTGGGTGAAATTATTTTTCTAGCTTATAGTAGTCGGTCAAATAATTTTCTTGACCCATAGTAGCGGGTAATATATTTCTCTGGCTTATAGTAGTTGGTTAAATAATTTTCTTGACCCATAGTAGCGGGTAATATAATTTTCCGGCTTATAGTAGTTGGTCAAATAATTTTCTTGACCCATAGTAGCGGGTAATATATTTCTCTAGCTTATAGTAGTTGGTCAAATAATTTTCTCGACCCATAGTAGCGGGTAATATATTTCTCTGGCTTATAGTAGTTGGTTAAATAATTTTCTTGACCCATAGTAGTGGGTCAAAGTACTTTTCTGCCTTATAGTAGCGAGTAAAATTATATTTCTGACTTATAGTATCGTGTAAAATTACATTACCCGTTTAAAATAAGAAACCTTATGTCCCTGGCGTCATGTTTTGTTATTTTTGTTTCTTTCCTTGTTTTTTACCAAATTTGTGGCTCTATTTTCCGAGCACCCTGTATTAATTGATACCATCGCTACACCCACACATCCACTAACGAAAATCTCTATGTTTAATCTCAAACGTTCAGAGATCGCGTTCAGTAGAGCACAAATATACGAAGAGGTATGAATACGTACGTGTGGATGAAATAGAGAAGAAGGTAAGAAGGGCACCTGTCAGACTGGAATCGTAGTCGTCTCCGACCGAAAGCCAGATTACTGTCGCTTCTAAACGCTCGACTCAATCTATCCATCTAAACCTAAGATCTGATAGAAGAAAAAAAAATAGAAACGAGCCACACGCAGTGGCGAACTCCATTTGTAAGGATAGAAAACGATATAATGGATCGTCGAAAAGCGATTTTAATGACATTTTACGTTTGATCAATCATCCAACGTCTAATATCGATTCTTCAGAGAGTGACCATCGATCAATAAAATAATACGAGTTTCCTTGGTTTAATTAAGATTGGGAGATTGGAGGATCATGATACGATGACACGTCATGTGATTTTGGCCCCTTAATTGTTAAATGATGGAGTCGAGAAGCAATTTAAAAAAATAGGGGGTCCATCTATTCTGGCATCGGTTTTCCACAGTTTCCTTGTGCCTTTCGACACGCTACAACGCAGTTAAAAACTGCAGTGAAGGCAACTAAAGGCTAGATTTAATTACTTAGGAAAAATCCAAAAAGCCATTGGAGGTCCATATATTCTGGGACGGGTTTATGACAGTTTCCCTGTGCCCTTCGGCAAGCTATAATGTACTTAAAGACAACAGTGGACGTAACTAAAGTCTAGATTTTATCACTTAGTAAAAATCCACAAAGTCATTGCGGGTCCATCTATTTTGGCACGGGTTTTTCACAGTTTCCCTGTGCCCTTCGAGACGAAATAATTTTGAGGTTTAAAACGGCAGTGGACGCAACTGAAGGCTAGATTCAATTACTTAGTAAAAATCTACGAATGCCAGAATAGATGGACCCCCATCTATTCTGGCACTCGTTTTTTTCCAGTTTCCCTGTTCCCTTCATATGATCTAATTCAAGGCCGCAAAGTTTCGTTGCCACGAAGCAAATAAACACATGTTAATCGCAGGGACATGGAAACTGATTAACTGTAAAAATGAAAAAGAAAAAGTGGGGTTAAGCGATCACTGGTTTATGAGCCCGAGGAAAATGCTGTTTATCGGACACGCGCGTTACGCGTTCGACGCTGTTCCCTGGTTAATTAAAATAGCGCGAACACCGAGGCCTTATTAGTCCCCGCATTAACCTGACTTTATTACCAGGTGGAATTCGATTGAAACATTCGCTATGAATAGACATCCTGTACTTTTTGCTCCGAGTTACTTTTCGTATATTATTGAACTTGCCAACCAACTAGCGTTACCAACTTTTTTTGGCCTTTCCTGTTTCTACTCGTCACCCTTTACCTTTTCCTTTGGAATTTTCGTCCTATTTTTTCACCAGATCAATCGATTCGAAAAATAAAAAAATGTTTGATTTATTAAAAATAATAAGTTTTAATCATTATAAATAAAAAAAACAATTATACAACAATTATAAAACGAAAGATTTTTATTTATTAATAATGATACATTTTAATTATTATAAATTGTAAATTAATTATACAAAAAATATAAAAACTCATAAAGATTTATATTATTTTTCATCATTTTTAATAAAATAATGAAAAATAATCTCTAATAAATAAAAATGTTTCCATTTAGAATTGTTGTATAATTGCTTTTCAATTTATATTGAACAAACAATTGTATAACAATAATAAATAAAAAGATTTTTATTTATTAATAATAATCAATTTTAATAATTATAAATTCAAAGGGAATTATACATTATAAATGATAAGTTATATGAAATTTTTAATTATACATTCACGAATTTGTTGATAAATTATGTATTAATTTTTTTTTACTTTTCCATTAAAAATGGTCTGGAGGAAATTCAGTCGTCTGTTAAGGGGGGGAAAGGCCATAATTTCTTACGATGGAGAATTTCTCGATCCCAACCACAAGAACGAATGTCTTTGCGTGTGAATGAATGGGAGGGTGACCGTGAGGGGACAAAGTTACGACGCGAGGGTGAGAAATATGAAAAGGGCAGTTTAATTTTTTTTTTTCGAAGTGGAGATCCAGCAGACAGAAGAAAACCGAGAGAAAAAGATGGAGTGCGTTACAGGCGGAACCAACAGCTGTTGACGTTTTTCCTTTTGTCATAGTCGCGCTTTTATAATAGTTATGTAATAAGATGAAGAAATAGAGAGGGAGAGAGAGGGAAAAAGATTTTTTACTGCCTTAATAAAAAAAACTTCAGAAAAGAAAAAAATACAAAAATAATATTTTGTTTACAATTTCAGCATAAATAAATAAAGTGAAATCATCTCTTAAGGGGTTGTAAAATTGATTTAAAAAAAACTTTCGCGATCCTCGAAATCCTGCGATCATAAAAATTTAAATAGCGTAAACAAAATAAAAATTCGAATCGATGCAAATGTAATTATTTTCCGAATTTTGTAATTAAAAAATCGTGAAGAGAAATAGTAAGGGAGAAAAAGAAAGAAAAGAAGTGCCCAGTAGATTTTAAAAGTTTTAATGGGCAAAGGATAAAGCCTTTTTTTCATTTTCTGAAATTATTAATATTCAATAATTATTAATTTTCTCAAATAATGAATATTCTCGAAAGATTAATTTTTAAAAATGATTAATTTCCTCAAATGATGATTTCTCTTAAATTATTAATTTTCTTAAATAAGTAATTTTGATCAATTAAAGTTTTTTTATTAATTCACTATTTTTTATTAAATTACTCTCCCTATTATTATTTATTATTAATATTATCATTTTATTAAATTATTAATTATCCTCAAATGATTAATTTTTATTAATTTACTAATTTTCAATAATTCGTTTTATTGTTATTTTTTATCTCAATTTAATAATTATATAGGAAAGTTTTAATTATTCATAGTAATTTATATTTCCACTAGAAATCGTCCAATGGTAGTTACCAGTTAATAAACAAATCCATCAATAGATCTCTCTCTACTCCTTTTATTATTATTATTAATTATTCTCAAATTAATAATATTTATTGTTATTAATTATTCTCAAATTATTAATTTTTACTAATTTACTCATTTTCAATAGTTTATTTTATTGTTATTTTTTGTCTCAATTTAATAATTATATAGGAAAGTTTTAATTACTAATAGTAACTAATTATATTTCCACTAGAAGTCGTCCAATGGTAGTAACCAGGGCATTAATAAACAAATCCATGAATAAATCTCTCTCTACTCCAGCATCTATCCCAGCCTCCCCCACCCCCGTCCCTTCCCCCTCATTCAAGAATTCAAGAAACCATCTTTCGTTTCTTTTCTCCCAGTCGGCACGAGACTAGTTGTACATTAGGTAGTTACATGGTACGGTGCTTAAGTTGCAGCTTACGCGAGACTCCACAAATAATAGGGGTGTTGTGTGTTGCACTCCTGTTCCTGTGCTCTATGCATTATTCGCATTTCATTTCTCGTCTTGTTGCAGCAGAGGGAGACGTCGTTTGACGACAAAAAGGACAAAAACGTCCCCCTCCCCCCACCCCAGCTGACATTGGCAACGGTGCTTGTTCTCTGTCTCTCTCGTTTTTTTTTCCTTTTTTTGTTCTTTTTTTTCGTGATTGTTTTTTATTTTTTTGTTTGGGTTTGTTTGGGTTCCTTTTCATTTTTGTTTGTTTGGCTGGTTCGACTACCCCCGCACACTTTTTTTCTGTTTTTAAAGTATTAAAAGGGTATATATAATCGGAAATTTTCAGCTAATGACGAATATCAACGAATCTTCATCGAAAACACTGCACACAACAAAAGAAATCGTGATTTTAGAAGTTTTTTATAATTTTTTCATGGAAATTTTGGGTTTTGGAGAGAATGAATGGTGTATTCGTGTTCAGGGGACAAAATTACTTCGAAATGGATCAATAAAAAAAATATTAAAAATCCAACATTTTTTTGGATTTTTGGGGGAGAACAGTTTTTTCACTAAATCACGGATAACTTTTTTCCCTTTGGGATTTTGGACTCCACTTTGCGCTCAATCTCTTAGTTATGATTTTCTCTTCAAATTGGTTTTTTAATCATTAATATCCGATGATTTTTCGATTTTTGGCAGAATTTCAAAGTTGGGCCATCGATTTTTGCAAATTTTTCCATACATACCCCTTTGCC
>JAPYZI010002346.1:0-30647 GCA_030523105.1 Ophioninae sp. A BG-2022a | reverse complement strand
AATTTCAAAGTTGGACCATCGATTTTTGCAAATTTTTCCATACATACCCCTTTGCGTTTTTTTTAGCGATTTTTCAAGTGAACTTTCCGGGAAAACTATGAGAGATATCGATACGAATCCAACGCCATTATTTAAGTTAGGCAAAAACCTTTTCCAAACCCATCCATTGAATCTCCATAGCACAGAAAAATCTCGCTCTATGACCTTTCGAAATATCGCGATTTTTGAGATTCCGGAAAAGTGGCCGGGGAAGTCGAAAAATTTTTTTTTCCGTTTTTAAATTTTTAAGAGGGTCTATTTAATCGAAAATTTTCTGCTGATTACGAATATGCCCGAATTTTCGCCGAAACAGCAAAATTACACTGGGAAAACGGATATCGTTGGGATATGCTTTCGCACAAGGAGCGCTCGATTCAACCGAGCGCTTCGAAATCGCTACGATATTTCGGTACGTGTGTAGCTAGCTTTATACGAACACGCGCGAGTTCTCTCACACAATTTCCGTCCGCCGAGAGTTTCATCCGAGGTCGAGCTCTCGCCTGTGACCGTTCTGTACGTGAATATAGCTGCATTAGTGTGGGCGGATGACGGGGACACTTGACAGGAGCGCAACTCGAACCGGGGAGAAGTAAATGAATTAAAAAAAAGATTGGAAAATCGTTGAATCGAATAGTGCGAAATTTCACTCGAAGTTCCAGTGAAATTAATAATCATAAATAATTTATACTAATAATTTATACTAATTAAATAATTAATACGAATTTTTCTTTTTTATTTCATTTTTATTTGTATTATTATTACAGTTATTTTATTTTCAATGATAAAGCAAACATAAAATAAAAAAGAAAAATTAGTGTAAATCTCTGTTTCGTCATCGCTAAGCCTAAACCGCAAACATTAAAAACATGAAATTCGAAAACCATGTTGACATTACGAAAATCCATAATTTTTTTAATGAAACGAACAAAAATGCGAATGTGCACTCGTGTTTCCGAATTGAGAGTGACGTAATTCAAGATTTTTGGGAAATCAATGTTGCGTAAAATGCAACTTTCCCTGTAAAAAAAAAAAATTCGATCGTGAAATATAAACAGAAACGGTGTGAAAAACGGAAACTGAAAAAAAAAGAAAACTGATCTTGGAATAACCGATGTAAGTTTCGGTCACGAGAAATGCAATGACGTTGGCACGGAGGAGCAGGCAGTTTGTTTTTGTTGGCGGCCGTTTCAGCGGAAGTTACGAGAGTAAGAAGGGATAGTTATTTTTGATGAGTTTATAGAAAGCTGGTACGAAACGATTCGCAAAATTTTCGTCGTGTCAATAAAACTTCTGTACGACCCGTGTAATCTCCCAAATTATTGGGTATTCCAAAAACGCAAAAAAAAAATTGCCGCGAACCCATTGGCGTTAACCAAAAACAAAAAGCTAATCGATTTTTATTCACGACTGATCAAGTAACAATAAAAAAAGGCCACCAGGATTCCGTTGGAAGATCGATAAACGCCGATCAAAATAAAAAAAAATTAATTCCTTATAATAAAAGCGATAAAGGCGACTTATTTCCCAGACATCATTACCATCAATATACCGTAGAATATACAAAATTTATTTCGCATACCTTGAGCCAATAAATTTTCAAATTTCATCGTGCACGGTCTTATCGAACGGTCGGTGACTATTCAATTCGTTAAGTTTCTCCCGGCCAGCCGAGCCTGGTTTGGCCAGCCGAGCCCGCGCATGATCCAAATTTTCGCAGACTCAAAATCCCTCCCGTGCATCCTCCGAACGATCGGCGAAACGAGATTGAGCGCAGGGATGCTGCGATAACGAGACGCTGAAGAGCGAGAGTTCGGTTTGGTTTGGATGAAGGGGGAGGGAGTGAAAGGACCTGGAGCACTTGAAGATTTGTGAATTCTCTCTTTCTCTTTCACCCTCCTTTCCCCCTCTCTCGCGATTTTCCCCTCGTATCAGCCCTTCGCCCCTCTTTTTCGCCGCGACGTATGCGATACGGTGAATCGAGCGTCTGAACGATAAAGGGCGTATCGAAGAACGAACGATTCAAGATCATACGCCCGGCGGCTTTCATATACGAGAAACGCACTTTCGAGCCCTCCACACGTGGCGTTCCGTCGCCGGAAAAGGTCGTTGACTCCTATGGCCCGCGCAAACGCCCTATTCACAATTCACTGTACGAAATACACGACCGGGTATTTCCTTCGTATTTACGGCTCTCTATCTCTCTCTCTCCCCTTCCCTTTTATTCCCCCTCTTCTCTCCCGGCATTTCCACCTCTTCCACGGCTGTCACCAAGAGGAAATTCAGCCTCTCCCATCGGAATCTCAAAAGGCAGAAATGGATACCCAGCTGACCGTGCGTGTGACTTTTGATTGGCGAGGGAAGGGGGGAGCCGGAGGTTACGTATGTTACGTTCGTGCTTGATCACCCTCAGCTGTTTCCTCTTTCGTGTACGTACACGTGCCTAAACTGAAATTCGGTGGAGAGAGTTATCCCCGTGGGTTTTCGATGGAGCATTAGACGAAGACCCTACATCGAAGACCGATCGGATTTTGCGCTGTTTCGGGACCGCGAGACTGAGAATATCATGGGTGTGGATCAGCGAAGATTTTTTTTTTGGGATTTGGTAAAATTGATCAAACGGAAAAAATTCGAAAGAACAGGATTGGAATATTTATTTAGAGTTGTTTGTTCTTTGAAACGGGTTTGTTTTCCCGTGGCCGTGTCGCCTCGCGATTTTTTTAAATGAATTTTTGTTTTTCGAATTCAGGTATTTTATATTTTATTTTTTAAGATATAAAATGTAAAATAATAGGAAAACCAAACTGAGTAGACAAGAATAGCAACATTAATAATTATAATACATTATTATTATTATTATTATTAATATTAATATTGTTGTTGTTATTATTCAGTTTGGTTTTGTTATTATTCAATCCAGCAGAGAGGTTTCCAACTGAGGTTTTACGATTCTTGTACGATTTCGGAAGTTTCGTTTTTCTTTTTTTTTGCGTCCGTCCACTCCGCAATGATAACCAGTTTTCACTGGAAACACGTGGAGCTCGTTGTCCTCCTTGAAAATTATAATCCACTGATAAGCGATGTCTGGATGTTGAAAGTAGTTTCGATTACGGAAAAGTAGTTCCGCACGAATAAATCGGCTGTAACTGTCTCGAAATGACCGTTGGCCTACCTTGATCGAACGAACTTGGAACTTCTGTCTTTGTTTCAAGTTTCTTTAGAACGAGTTTAACTTTTTATTAGAGAAAACGGTCACGGCAACAAGTGCGTTTGCCAGAAACTATTGATTTAAGGAAAACGCTTCCTGATTGAATAATCGATCGCATTGCAAATTCTTAGGAACCTTGTAACGCTTAGTTCCCAAAAGGCGCAAAAGATATTTTCACGATTTAACCGAAAAAAAAAACAAAACCTTAAAAATTTGCTTATTCGATTTTTATCGCCACACCCGTTACGTATTATCATCGACAATTTCAACCGTCGAGAGAAGTGATCAAAGTTTTGACATTCCTGTTTTTCCTATTATTATTATTATTATTTTTATTATTATTATATTATTTTATTAATATTTTTTTATATTATTATTATTATTATTATTATTATTAGATTATTTTATTAATATTTTATTTTATATTTTATTTTATATTATTATTATTATCATCATCATAAATATTAATGTTGTTGTTATCTCTGTTGCAACAATTATTTTTCAATACGACGATTAATACTTTTCGGACCTTGCGCTCGTATCGACAATTCAATATTTCCTTCGGACTGATAAAAAATATTACCCCCACCACCGATCCACATCGCCTCAGAACAAAGCCAGTGTGCCTTTTCTTGGCCGATACGATGAGCATTTTTTTTAATTACTATGGAAATAAAACGAATCAACTCCTCGGGGAGGAAATGGAATTGCACGTTTGTCGAATCTATGCGAAGACACGAGTCGCGGACACGTCATTCGGTAATTGAGCGCGAGTGCGCTCCTATCGATTCAATTTATCCTTGGAATGTGTTGCGGAACGTCTCGGTACGATCGTGGCACATGTCGACATAAACGTACGAGTACGTGCGAATCCACACGGCCCGGAGTTCAACGTCGAATAAGAAGAAGAGAGCGAAAGCATTATTATTGTTTCGGATGGCACGTGTCTACGTCGCCGATGCCGGTCATTCGTCAACAACCCGAAAGGACGAGTTTCGGTCAAGAGAAACGAAACAAAAAAAAAACAAATATTTCGTTTCACGAGAAACACCTGTCGCCGATCGGTGAAGGCGAGAAAACGCGATTCGTTAATCGTAATGAATGATTTCGTAAATATTTATTGAACAAAAAAAAAATAATCATTCATTTGCTTTTATTTTAATTGTTTTTTTTTTTCGTGCGATACGGAAGATCGATTTGTCACGATGGAAACAATTGGTTTTGTTTTGTTTTGTTTTTTTTTGTGGGATCGATGTTTGGGAAAATTTGATAAACGTGTTTTTAGGATCGTACACAAATAGCTTACGCGATCACGTGATTTTTAGCTCTCGTTGTTTTATCAGTAAATATAAGTTCACGCTTGAATTCGCTTTCCAAATCTTCACGTGTTTAATCCTCGCCTACGATCGATCAGTTTTGTTCCGAATTTCGTAAAATAATATTCTTTCGGGAAACAGGAAAGTACGCGGAAGCGTACTTTCGATTTCTCGCTCAAAGTACATTCGCAATTTTTACATTGTTTCGTTTAAATACGTTTTCGATTGTTTCAACGGGGCAAAAATTTTCGCGAATTCAATATTTCATTGATATTCACGCTTACATTTGAAATGAAATATTTCCGTCGCGCGATTACTTATTATCTCTGTTGAAGACATCGTCTCGAGGTTCGTGTTTTTCATCATCGGATGTCGCATAGCCATTCGACGGATCCCAATATCGTTAAGAGAAAAAATCGTGGTCGTTTTATTCGCTTCCTGGCGGCGTTTCGCTTCCATTCACATCCCAACTGACCACTGTCGTTATTTGTTTCGTTACAGTTTTTTTTTTTTTTTTTCAACACACGTGTCGATCCAGTCGCTTGAGAAATCTTCGGAGGAAACAGAGCGAAAGAAAGTAGAAAGGGATCGTTGTACGGCTCGCTGCTCGTCGTTCGTAAATGTCGTACACGTGTCATGAAAAACCGATATAGAACTTTACTAGAACGTGTGTTTGTGCATTTATACACCTGTGGATGCGTCAATGTGTGCGCAAAACAAAGTTTCATCAACGGACAAACTCCTGAAAGCTTTAGATCTATGCTCGAACGAAGCTTCGAAATATACGACCTTTTTATTTCGTTCATTCAAATCGGCCACCGACACGGCCGATCGTCGTTGCGCTTGATGCCCGCGAGGGCTTTTACGACTGTTTTGCACGAGGACGGAATCCGGGAATCCTTTTGCTCGATCGCTGTTGAGCTTTTAGCTTGATCGTTCAAACACGATTCTTATCCGAGCAACGATACTCCAGTGCTCGATCAAAGACACATTCCGGTTCAACATTCTTTGAAAATCAATTTGTTTTTTTTCGCGCGGTTTTCAAAAAGGTTTCCAAGAATCATTGAAACATTTTTTTCACGATCATTATCATTGATAAAATTATTTTCTTAATTTTTTTTTAAGAATCATTATCATTTTAAGAATCAAGAATCATCAATACAATTATTTTTAAGAATTTATCAAGTTCTCGAAATTATTGAAGTCCTTTAAGAGTTTCAGTTTCGAATTTTCGTTTAAAGTTTGAAAATGTTCTTTTTAAAGAATTATTAAGATTTGTAAATTCTTCTAAATTCTTCTAAGAATCGATAAAATTTTGCAACTCTTCGATTTTCTTGAGAAAATTGTTTAGAAGTTCTCAAAAATTATAATACAGAATTCTTAAAAATATTTTATAAATTCGTTTTTTTTTTAAAACGGGTTGGCTGATGCACATCGCTCACCGCTCTGAGTACTGGTTTTTTTTTCCAAATCAAGGTTTCGCTTCACCGCTGCTTAATTCGCAGTACCGTTTCATCTGAACGCCAATCGAATTTTCAACGTCCGATTCGGTATTGAACCCGGAATTGACTTTTTATAGTAAATCGACCATTCCTATTTGATACAGTCTGTTTTCACAATTTTTTTTTTTTACTGATTAAGATGAGGAAAAGATAATAAGAATTCAAGTATTTTCCTGAAGACTTTTCTCTCTCTGTCTCTCTCTACGGAGCAAACGAGCGCGTTTTGCGTATAGAGGAGCCCAACGATTTTACGATCGTGATTATAAAACGGCACGTGTACCGAACGGAAAGATTAAGTACGAAATAACTTCTTTACAAAGCGAGCCCTCCCCCCTTCTCCTTCCGTGTAACCTCGAAAGTGATAATACCGAGAAGTAAATCTACGCGTATATCTAGTGAAAGAATAATCCAGTATTTTTCATTCCCTCGACAGACACGATTCCCTGGGTTTTCCGATTTTGTCTGGTTTTTTTCTTTTTTGGGGTTTTTTGGTTTTTTTTTTTTTTTTTTTTTTTTTTTTTTTTTTTTTTTTTTTTTTTTTAGTTTCGATACTGTTGACTATTTTTTTCTTCGAAATTGAAAACGAAACGGGGATGGAAGAAAGGGAGTTTTCAAAAACTGTAACCCAAACGTTAATTCGGAAGCTTCCAATTAAATGGAAAATAAATATTTATCAATAAAACATTTTTTAAATGTATTTTAAATATGCTTTCTCATGTTTAAAGATATAAAGAATAATTTGATGTATCAAAGTGTCCGAAATGTTGCTTTTTTAAATAAAAAATTTACAATAATTAATTTTATTTACTAATAATTTCGACATAGATGTTAATATTGTTATGAATATAATAAATATAGGAAGATTTTGCAATATCCACCTACGAACTTGAGGAATTTGTTTTAAAGTACGATTGTCGTTGTAAAAAAAATAATATTGAGAATTACGATAACTTTATGGGGTCGAAAGAAAAACTTCGATTTTCGACTAAAAATGATATTTATATCCTAGAGTTTCGTTCTCTAGCTATAAAAATAGTCACTTTCGGATTCCGTCAGTCTACCAATTCTTCAAACGCTCCACGTGCATCGAAATCTGGGTTAATAAAAAAAAAATGTCTCGGTCAAATAAATAAGATGATGGAGGGATCATTTGAATTATTATTTTTATATAAATTAATAAAGTTGGGTACACGTTTTTGTAAAGGGTTCGAGCAAAAGTGGTATTATTGTTGTTTATTAAAAAGATAAAGAAGAAAGATCGCACTAATTATTCATTAACGATAATAATGCGATTTTTTCGCAAATAAATCGACAAAAAATGAAAAAAATAATTCATTTTTATTAATTTATGTTTCTTTCGTTGAATTTTTTCTTTCGAGGTAGAGGGGGAGGGGACAAAACATTGGTAGACGTTTCTAAATGTTAATAATGAATTAAAATTTGTTTGTAAATGTTAAGTTACAAACAAAAGTTGCTTCGTTGGTAATTTGCTTGTAATTGTATCTTTTTACAATTACAATTACAATAAAAATTACAATTATAAATACATTTACAATTACGATTACAATTACGAATTTTGTAAATGTTAATAACAAATTAACATTTACAATGTTGATACCAAATTGACATTTACAATATTGACACCAAATTGACATTTACAATGTTAACAACAAATTAACATTAACAATAACAATCGTCAGCGATTCGATATCCACCAAACATCGGACTTTGATCTCTCGATTCCCCAATTAGCGATTCGGGATTGTTTCTTTTCAAAATTTCCACTCGAACCCAACCCCTTAAATAAGTCTCGAACTCTCGATAGCTCCGGGTACGTGGAACGACACGCGATCCTCGCGTACGCGTTTTATTTCTCGGAACGGGGCACGAGTATTTTTCAATTCCGAACCGATGACGAGAATCCACTCGGGGCCTCGAGGACACGCGGATTAGAGTTGTATCTATCGTTCGACGCGTGGTGAGAGCTCGGTAAACACGTGTCTCCGCTTCTCCCTCCTTGCACACGCAAGCACCGTCCAAACGGTGTCTTAACGAGCAACGCGAACCGTGTGACATAGCGCCGCACTCAAATTTCCGATCCACCCTCTTTTCGAACAACCCCTAACTTTCCTTCTTTAATTAACTCTGGACGTTTCCGTTCATCTCTCTACGAAACGTTTTGGGAAGGTTCTACCCTATAGGATTCCTATAATAATCCCCTAGCAAAAACGATTGCAGCCTTTGAGAAAGGAAATCCAATTATAAAGTAAATCAAACAAATTCGAAAGAACATAAAACCGTACAGGTTTAAAAAAATAAAACGTAAATAAATATATTACCACCAGTGTTAAATTAATTAGATTAATTACTATAATTAGCAATCAATCGTTCGTTGTTGAATTTAAAAAATATGATTGACGTTTAGATACCACGTTTAGATACTTGTTTCATTAATTGCTTTGAATTATTCAATTATGTAAACTAACAATTAATTACCTCGAGCTTGTAAACTAACAATAATGATGAAAAAATGAATGACAATGGACATTGCACTAAGTAATAATACGTCGTAAGTAATAATACATAGAGAGATGTATTTGTATTTGTAATTGTAATTGTATTTGTAACTATAATTGTATTTATAATTGTAATTGTAATTGTAACTGTAACTGTAATTGTATTTATAATTGTAATTGTAATTATAACTATAATTGTATTTATAATTGTAATTGTAATTGTAACTATAATTGTATTTATAATACAATTATAGTTACAATTACGTAAGTGTAATTGTATTTATAATTGTATTTATAATACAATTATAGTTACAATTACGTAAGTGTAATTGTATTTATAATTGTAATTGTAATTGTAACTGTAATTGTATTAATAATTGTAATTCTAATTGTAACTGTAATTGTATTTATAATTGTAATTGTAATGATACAAAAATACAATTAGAATTACAAATTACAAAGAAAACAACTTATGTTTGTAAATTAACATTTACGTCTCTCTACGTATTGTAAATAGTTTGTAAATTAACAATTATGTAAACTAACAGTTATCTAACTAACTTGAGTTTGTAAACTAACAATAATGATGAAAAAATGAATGGAAATAGTAATTGTACAAAGCAATAATACGTTCCAAGTAATAATACGTAGAGAGATATACCGAACGTACTTTGTACAAAGTAACCGATAATGAAAAAGCTATAAGACTAATAACTATGAGAGTCGCTCATCGTAATATCTGTTTAGCAAAGAGTTAGCGAAGAGTACACTTCCGGTACACGCACGCGGTGGTTAAAAGTGAACGGGGAAAAGTACGCGCGTGCGCATACACGTAAAAAGACCGTATCGCACGTAGGGGCCAAGGTCGATATTTTCTAGATCGATCGTTTATGTTCTTTTTTTTTTTTTTAACGACGAGGAACTCGGGGGATCGGTAATCATAGATAAGGTCTCGCCGTGCGAACACGAATGCAGCGTAGTACGATGCCCAGGGGGGAGAAGAACACGAGGCCAAGAATGGCGATGCAGAGGGGAAAAGCGATCGAGAGATGAGGGCCTGCGTAATGCATAAGTGGACGCGCGTGGAGCTGTAGGTCACTAGCACTAGGCATGCGACTACACGGGTGTGTAAATATAGGATGTAGGCTTGTGTTAATAGCGGACTCGCCCCGTGTCGAGCCAGGCCTACCTCGGTCTAACGTACTGCCACGTGTCGTCCCCGTCGTATGTAATGCCTCTGAGCCGTCGAAGAGCCAATTCATCGGGTACCCTCCCAGCCGGGGGACCCGGGAAACTCGCCGATCTCTCGCGAATGAAAAATATCCGGGGAATTATTACTACCGACGTATTATAGCGCTGATTCGATCACGGTTTATTTATGGATAGGATTTCAGACCTGAAGTAAATCGATAGTTCGGCCAAAGTTTTTAGAAGCGTTTTTTTTTTTTTTAATTTTACTTTTAATGTTTTATTGGTTAATTGATGAATTAGATAATCGGGCTCTTAAGCAATTCCCTGGATATTTTTTAATAGCTGGGAGGACCCTCTAAATTTAATTTTTAACGATTAATTCATTAATTCATGAATTAATCATTAGAAATTAAATTTAAAGGGAATTCCCCAGATATTGAGAAATATCTGGAGAATCGCCTAGAAATCTGCTAGATCATTGTCTATTTTCTACTTTATTTCATTAATTAATTAATTCATTAACTGTCAACCCGTCAACAAGGATTGTTTTTGCCTTGGTAAAATTTTATTCCGATATTTCTCGAATGTATAATTATTTTAATTACAATTAAATTAAATAAAGTTTCTAGAAGCTTTTACGAGACAGTTAAGGATTAGGAACTCGTCAGATTATCGTTTATTGCTTAGGGACCTGCTCGGTTATTGCGTATCTTATATTCGCGAGAATAATCCACTAACGTCACCTGATGACAGCGGGCGGTTTCATACGCAATCGCGAATAACAAAAGCTCGTTTTGTCTTTTCAGATCAGCCTCGTCGTCTATTGGAAACTAATGAAAGCATTCCCGCCCGTTTCATGGTTATTATCCTAATTTTGTGCGTCGTCTGGTTATCTATCTCTCTCCATTTCGCTTCGTCAGTTTTGGCTTCGAACATTTATCAAGATTTTTGGGTTTCTAAGAACAGTGGGATGTCCAGTTCTAGTCGAAATATTGAACGTCAGAGGTGCACGTCCTCCCACGCACGCTGCTCCTTTCATTCCTGCGGCGTCTCTCGACCTCAGGGGAAAATGACGGATTTGGGCATTGCGCGATTCCATAATGAGAAATATGGTAATTGTATCTCCGGCCACTCGGGTGAAGACGCGACCTGAACTTTCATTGATCGATTCAACGAGAGGAGATGAGACCGAACGAAATGGAAAATTCCATTGTTACTGAGCGTATATATGCATGTGGATATATATATATATCGACGCGTTATTTGTTCTATTATTGTCGTCCCAAAGTGTATTACGTTGAATGACGTAACTGGAAACGAGAATATTCGAAAATGTATTTTTTCCAACGTCGTCGTTACCGCGCAATTCGAAAGATCAAATTCGTCGTTATTTTCGTTGTTGATAGAATTATTGTTTTTTTTTTTTTTTTTTTTTTGGGGAATGAAATTTGAGATATTGGAATTTCTCCAACGATCAGATCTCAATAATTCGTAACGAATAATCGCACTGATAGTGAGATAAGGAAAAAGTGCTTTGACGATCGAACGTTTTTTGTCGATGGCTATTCGATTAATCGATTTTAGAATTCCAGCGTGAAATTGTAATCGATCAGTGGAAGCTTCTTTTTCAAAAGCTTTGACGACTCGAAACAAACGTAGCAAAAGTTTAACGACAGTTTGCCATATTTCTGGACCGAATCGAAGTATTCGTATTAACACGGTAAACAAATTTCGATATTTATCTGTACGGAAATGTGACCGTGGCTCGATCGAAGTAAAACTCGCGACCGGTTAATACAAACGTAAATAAGAAAAGAAGGAGAGAGGAAACTAGGCTTCCCGTATGAGTCAGAGGTTTTGCCGAAATCGTGGTTTATTCGTCGGTGAAACACGCGATTTCGTGATAAACGCGCGAACCGAGCAGTTACGAGTGCCAGGCCGCAAGATACAATCGAAGCCGGGGAAGAGGGGCGAACAAAAAAACACCGCGAAAGACCCTCGCGAATGACGAACGAAAAAAATTATCTTCGTAATTTTTTTTTTCTATACGTCACTGTGTACGATCGAAAGGAAGCGAAACAGCTTTAAGGATTCGCACGTGTAACTTTCCCCACTCTTGCGGTTAAGAATTCCCCCCTCCCCTTCCCGTCCCCGCGCCCCCCCCCCTCCCGCACCGCCGACTCGACCCCGACAGCGCCGCCGCCAACGAGACGGTTGCGTCCTTCACCAGCGAGTCCACGTGCGCCGCCTCAAACGGGACACGACCTTCTTTCGACACCGCGTGTGCAGCGCATCTAACTCGACGATCAAGCTTCTTTCGTGTCCCGTGTTTTCCTCTTTCATTCGCTCTTTCTCTCTCTCTCTCTCTCTCCATCTGACTCATCCCCCTCGTACGTCCATGTTTCCCTGACTAACGGTTCGCATCCCCTCCAACGAAATTTCTTGCGTGAGCAAGTCTGAACGCGTGCCGCGATGACGGACGATGTCGGGACGGATCCGATGAACGAAAATTCTATGAGCTATGCCGGCCCGTCGTTTATTTACATAATTAAGGTACGCATGAAAGCTAAGAGGCGGTCTCTATCGCGACTTCCGATTTGTTTCGTTATCAATCTCGTTACTGATATTGTTCAAAGCGCGGAAAGAATGCTGACAGAAATTCGGAAAATCCGAGGAACACGTCGACATAACCTCGCGAATTTTCGATCCCAGTTTTTTCATGACCGGTTCAGGTTTTTTGGAAGACAGTGCGTCGAGTTCTTTAGAATTAATAAACGCGGAGCTTAATGGTTTTATTTTCTATAAATCCGTTTTGTCCTTGAAAATTGTCAATTCGAAAAATTCCGCTATCTCTCGTCCATGTCTCACGTGGAAACAGCTTCTATTTCGTCGTAACTATTACTAACGACTGATTCACAAGCGGGTGTAAATGTCGAAAGATATTTTTCGCAGCTAAGGGATAGAACAAGGGTCATAGGCGGAACTCTACTCTGTTCTATTTTCGAGGAGAACAAACGTCAGCATCGTCTTCGATCGGGAACAACCGTTGCTGGAATGTTAGATGATACAGGCTAGAAAAATATCGTGGGCTCATAAAAGATCTATATAGCAACTGAGAAAAATAGCTCTGAAATGTTTAATGAGGTAACCTGCCGGTAATTGTTGATAATCGAGAGAAAATTCGTGTGCCGTAGAAAGTAAATGGTGTTAAGTGGCATCTAGCGTTGGGTGACGGCATTGGATTGCTTTAAACCCGACCGTGCAACTACGGCGGTCCGCGGCAGCGACGAAGTTTCATCAGTCGGTAAAAATACTACCAAGATCTCTCCCACGTTAATAAAATTTTGGACGAAAGAAAAGATAGCCAGAGCAAGAGGTTTCATTTTGATTACAAGGAATAAAAATCTATTCACTGAATAAAATGAACTCTTCCAAATATGATTGGTAATCGGCAATTCAGGTATCTGTCTCGAACTTATCGCCGCTCCATCGGTGTATGGAGCGGCGATAAGTTCCTTGGTAGTGCGACACGCCGTCCTCTGAATCGGTAATGTCACGAAACTTCAAACTGTCGCATGACAGCACGAAGTCCGCAGCGAGTCGGCGTCCGCATCGATTCGATGAGAAATCGAATAATATGAAACAATCGCTGATCGAACTTCACCGCAGCGACGACGCGCGACAACGAGGACTCGTATACTTTTGCATTCGCTAGTAACGTCAGACCAGTCGGAAAAACATGGCAGCCACATTCTCCGAAAGAATTTTCGGTACTGATGACAAAGAATCTCAGTAAGTCGTTTCCACGGTTTTTAACAATTGAAAATAAATAATATGATTTTTTCTTCGATTTGACGAGATTTGCCAATTTTTGCGACTTTATTGGATCGCGACAAGCTCGACGAGTCACGGAAAATAACCTCTCGTGTCGTATCGCATTTGTACGAGCATCAATGTGTGTGTGTATGTGTGTGTGTGTCCGTGTATGAAAAGGATCGCAAAACTCTTCTGTCAAACGAGAAAAGAACAGAAGCGAACCATTGTCGGCTAATCCCAAGCCGTATGTGTTTCAGGTTCGATCAGGATGTCTACAATTGGGTCGACATTACCCAAGAATTTTTCGATGCCATCACAGGTGAGCGATTAATCCTCGGGATTAAAATAGTTTAATTTCTAACCTTGCGATCGAAATGCGCAAAAAAAATCACGTTCAAGGGCTACCTCATTGACGAGCAACACTTGAACAGCGACTTTGGGACGTACTGTCACTCTTTTCAAATAACGTAGCGTCACCTTTTTCAAGGACTTTGCAATCGAATAATATTAAGTTTTTGTTTGGGTGTGACAATTTTTTTTCGATATATTTCGCAATTATTCCGCAAGTGATGCTGGAAACATATTTTACTTGATTGGAGCCTTAATACAAAAGCATTGATATCGTTTGGATTTGTTTAAGGGACGCAAGTTTGGCTGTTAAGTTTGAAATCAATAGAACTTGGTTTGTTTGGGTTAAATAGCTGTGATTGGATTTCTTCGGATAACAGTTTCGTTTGTGGTTTTCGAATTAATTTGGCAGTGTTTAAATTTGTCCAGCTAAAATTGGATTTCTTAGGCATTGTTCGTTACAATAGTTGTTGAATTCTATTGCATTGTTTGGGCGATAAGATATTATTTTTTTTCAATTCCATATTTTGCAGACTTGTGAATCGATGAATAGGGTTTGTAGAAAATGTGTGATCTTTGCAACATACATCGGCCAAAGGTATCTTGGAAAAAGGAATAATAATTTATGTTCCGTTTTAGGGATACAAATTACAATGTCATATACTGTTTAGGTTTTCTTATCAAATTTGGTTGGGTTAAATTCCGTTTGTAAACACAGGCTGTAAAATATTTTTGGTTAACGTTTCGACAGGCCTCGAGCTCGGGGAGCTCCTACACGACGATCTCTTTGGGCTGTTTGAGGCGATGTCAGCAATCGAGATGATGGACCCAAAAATGGATGCAGGAATGCTCTGCAACAGGGGCAACAAAAAGTCTTATACGTTCGAACAGGCGGTCGAGAGCGGGGCTATAAAATTGGATAACTTGAGTCCATCGGAGATCATAGGAATCATCGACTCGACATACGCGTGTATAGTCTCCTGGCTGGAGGGACACAGTCTGGCACAGACTGTCTTTACAAACCTTTATCTCCATCAACCCGGGCAAATATTGGACAAAACTCTGAAAACATTCTGCTACGCTATTTACAAAATTATCGAGGTCATAAAGGATTATATCAACAAGGCGTTGGTCTTCGAGGAGGAGGATTTTCAAAGCATCGCTTACGGCTACAGATTGCAACCGGATATCACCGAACAAAAAACGATATCCATGCTGAGGGAGGTCGAGGAAGAGTTGCACAAAAAGAGTAGGATAAAGCCTGTCGACGATGACACGGAGAAACAAGTAAGATTTTTCTTCGTAAATGAAATTATAATTTTTATTTTAAACATTGAACGAGGAAAATTCATATGCAACATTTGAGTTTTCTCACTTGGGTGAAAAATCAAGAAAATGCAAAAGAGCGAACGTAAGATCTCCAAGCCAAAGTGATATCACTTTCTCGATCCCAGAACTAAGGCACGTTTTTCGTCTGCGTTGATTAATGCGATTTATTCGTTTTTCAGTACAACGACGGATTGGCTCTCTACACTAGAATAAGATTCACGAAGATGTTCTATCAAACGTTGACGTTGATGAGCAAGAAGGAACAATTGCTACAGAATTTGGTGGACTGCCAACGTCTCCTTTCGAATTGCTCGGATATGATACAGATTATGATAAAGACGGTGAATCGAGGCGACAAAGCCGACGAAATATGTAAGTCGAATTATCCGAGGCACCGGAAACGTGGGTTGACCTAACAAAGCGGTCAAATTTTCCAAACGATTTGCAACTCTCGCAGCAATTTTACAAATTACAATTTTATCAAGGTCGCGTAAGCTTTAAAATGAAAGAATGGTCGAATTTTAATGTATCAGCAAAACGATTCGTCCATCTTTTAAATTTTGATTACATTTGAGTTGATCCAACTTCCAACACTATGAAATGACTAACGTTTTTTCTTTTCAGCGAATCATCCCAGCATTATGGGGTTCGATCCAATGGTCAATCAGAGGTTACTTCCGCCAACGTTTCCTCGCTACACGAGAATCAAACCGAGAGTCGAAGCGCTCAAGTACATGGACGAGTTATTAAACAGATTAAAAACAGTTACGAAAATCTCTGGTTGTACTGGATTCCACAATGCTCTGGTGAGTTCACCTTTATTCGTAAACATTTACAAGGCTTTTATCAAAGTTGCAAGTCAAGATGATTTTCAGATATCCAATTATTTCTCAAACGCTTAATTATTCGAAAAATAGAAAATCTCGATTTGTAATGCTGCTTGGTAACACTCGTCTATGACTTTCAGGATTTCTTTTTAGAATTTTCACGTTCGAGTCCCTGCATACTGTCTCGCTCGATGTTGCAAATAATATACTTACCGACGAACCGTGTTTTCGGAACGCAAAATTTCACGGACGTACTGCGTGACGCGGCGAGAAATTTCACAGCTCCGCCGGCCCTGATGCCAAAGAGCACGTTGCTGCAGAATCAACAGGCGAAGGAGTACGTTGACAGTTTTTTGGCCCAATGTGGCACCTTGTTCGGGAGTTTGTTGCAACTGAGCGGTCACAACAGGGCGCGGCAGAGAGACAAGCTTGCACATTTGCTGGAGGACTTTGCGACGCTGCACGACGAGGTTCGTTGAATTTAGTAACCAAAGAGCTGAGAGTGACAGGCAAATATGTATAGCGATAGTAGTTTGTAAGGCGAAACCGTGCCGGAAGTCGAAACAGCCAATCATCAATTGTAAAGTCTGATTTCAATGTTTTCAATGTTTCTTCTGTCTCTCGCGTTCGCTCGCAATCTCCTACAAAATAAAGATTTTCAATGTTGTTGTTCATCAGGCTGAACGGGTTGATCAACATCTGCACACTTTGTCCCTGAAGAGCGACACAGCGAGGCCCCACCTGGCGTGCTTCGGCACGTGGATACTCTATCACACACTGAGAGTCATGATAATGTATCTACTGAGCGGATTTGAACTGGAGCTTTATTCCGTGCACGAGTATCATTACATATTCTGGTATCTGTATCAATTTCTTTACGGATGGCTGGTATCGGCCCTCACGAGGGCGGACACTTTCCTCATGGAGCAAGAGGCTCACAGCGAGGCGCATAAGGGCAGGGGTGGCAAAAAAAGTGCCAAGAGCAAGAAGAAGAAGGTCGCGCCTAGGCCGTTCAGCCTTGAAATGCTCATGTATCAAGCGATGCAAAATATTTGCGGTGGATATTACAAGGTAAACGCGTTTTCTTGCTAAATGTCCAGGCGCAGTTTTTTTCCGTTGACCGATCAATTTACATTTTATATTTTTGTGTGTACTCGTTTATTACAAATATTCGGATTGATAGATTTACGGTTGTCATTCGATCGCCCTATGGTCTTACAAACGTGGAAATATTAGTTTTTGAGTGCTGGAGCATCTCTATGTCGGAGTGTACAAAGTTAGCTTCGTTGAAACTCGAACGAAAATCATTTTGTTTTTATTTAACAATTGTGTGCGGCTTGGATTCGTTAAAAAATATTGGAGACCGTAAACACTCATATTTTTTTGTCTTTCAAGGCTCTCGTCGGGTTTCGAATGGACGGTAAAATTCCACTTCCGGATTCAGAATTCGATTCCGAGAGGGTCAGATACGAGCATCGCTTATTGCCGTTCTCGTCGCTCCTCATACCACCCGCGGCGGACTACCAGAAATTCTACGATCTGACGAATTCCCAAATGCACAAGCGAAACGTAAGTTGCCAGTTATTGGTAATCATAAATGATAACGTAAACGAAGGAAACCGTGAAACCGAAAAATGGTTGCTCCACTGTGACTTTCTTTCATTGAAATGTCCTTAAGTCTATATTTTTTCTATATGGAGGACCTTTTTCGTTGGTGCTTGTTTTTTTTTTTTGGATCCTATTTTTGTCATCGCGCAGTGATGAAGGTTGGGTAACGTTCACGCAACATTGCAGGAAACCGCGACGAGCGAAAAGCAATACTGCGCGGCCTGCAGACACTTCGAGCGAGCCAGGAATATGTTGGATTGCGCCCTATCGCTGTGTCCAGGAAACGCCAATACCGTGAACGAGGTAAGACTGAAAATTTGTTTCCTTATAATGGAAACAGTACCTGAAATTTCGACACAATCCCTACTCGGATCGGTAGGACAGAATCGGCGTGAGTCATAGTTACTTGTCGCTTTTCTTTGTTCATTGATTGAAGAAATTTGACGAGAAGATGACCGTTTATCAATTTAATATTGCCTGCTAAAATTTCGTTAAATTTTAAAGAGTCGTTTTGAAAGTGGGTATCAATTATCCTATTCTATCCTACCGATGGCGTCTGGGTGCTTTTCTTTCTTATTCGACGCTAATTTTCTTCGCTTCTAGGCCTCACGTTTATTCGACGCTTTCCTAAAAATGTTGCAGATAAACGATCTCCTCAAAATAGCAAAGACAAATTTCATCGTCGTAAAACTATTAGCCGGCGGGCATAAGAAAGATTCCAAAGAGCCACCAGTCTTTGATTTCTCGTGTCATCAACACTTTCCATTGATAAAACTTGTGTGATCGCGAAACGGAGAGACGACGGGACCTGAAGAGTGAAAGCAAAAATCTAACACTGTCCAACGATAGTCGTCAAACGGAATGGTCGCTCTTCACATTGTAGAAATAAAATTCACTATTTATTTCACGAGGAACAACAGCAAGAACGGCAGAGAAGAAGAAAATAAATCGAAAATATGAGACAACGCCAGGAGGCGCAACTGAACGTTTTTGTTTATAGTTTTAATCGGCATATGTACATTTGTTCATAAATCTTAATCCCTCGTAAATGATATATGTCCCTCGTCGTTGTTTCGAGGTGTAGCAAAAATTCATTAATAAATTACATCAAATTCAAATATTGAAATTCGATGTTTAAGAGTCCGTTATTCCAGGCAAACCGAGCTGTACCCAAAAATACATTTTTGTTTATAAACATTATTTATCAATATTGTTTCGTAAATTAAATTTCAGTTCTCATTTTTGCTGGTATTGCCCAAAAATTATAAATTTCGTTTCGGCAAATTCCAACATTATAATGATTAATAAAATACTAAAAAATAAAAATTGATTATTTAATTTTTAAAAATTAATTAAATTTTATTTCCTTTCGGGATGCGAGTGAACATTTTTTTTTTCAGAAACAACGTAGCGACGTATGAACACTTTGAGACCTAATTTTTCTTGGACACTGTTTTATGGCAGGCCGTAATCAGCGTGACGTAACATCGCAATTATTTCTCCTGGAACAGTTGAACGTCAATAGAAAAATGAAAAATTGAAGATCTGTCAAAATCCGATATTCCTACGAGCGATATGGACCCGACCACGGAAATCGTGGATCATCGAACTTCCAAGCCGTTTATGGGCGGATATCGTAACAAAATAACGAAAACGGAATATTTGAATGCCGCTTCGCAAACTGGACCAAGACGCGTGGACTGGGAACACGTGCGAACTCGTGAAACCCAGTCTGTTGACATCACCGAAGCGGGAACTCAATGCGTTCGCGAGAGTGCCGCGCAGACGTGGCGGTAAAATCAAGCGAGAATAATTTTCGAGTTCCAGGATCATTCATTTTCATGGTGGAATAAAAAAAGATAGTTCAGCTCCTCATTTGAAACAAAATACGCAAAAAGGTTTTTGTGCAAATTAATAGAAACTTGCGTGATAATTTCATATTGCAGTTTTCAATAAATTTTGATATAGTTGACGGAAATGTTGATCTATTTTTCTTGTTCATCAGGAAAGATCTTCATATCGGGAATTCTTCGGACATTTTGGTAACCACCAAATCGTACGAGACTTACGAAGCGCGGGAGAAACGTTTGAATCTCAACGGTCACGCGCGGACCATTCAGAGAGCGTATCGCGCTTATCGTTTCTTGAAATACGTAAAGGAATGCTCCAGGCACTACAGAGACAAATTGGAGGAATGCAGAAAGCTGGAGGATGAAACAGCGGAGACTTTGCGGTTTGTTAGATTTTTTTTTATCAGCTCGATCACACGAGGATTTGTAGGAAGTTTCATCACGATTCTTGGTTTGATTTAGTACATAGAAGGAAGTGCTGGATTTTAAAAATAACACTAGTCAAATCACGTGCTTCAATCACCTTCGATGTTCGTTCGGACGAGGCTATTCGAACGATCTCTGAGGGTTGATTCATTTTTTAGATTCTTTAATTTCTGCGTTGATAGAAAAATAATAAAATCGTGTAATTCGAACGAATTTCAATTTATCAGGAAGTGCCACGAAGCCGAGATGATCCGCCAGACGTTTCCGCGCACGCGAGGCGACTTTGATAAGCTGTACAATTTGATCGAACGCTGGCGATCGTCGCGTTTGGGTTTCGCCAACGAGAGTTTCTTCGCAGGCGCGAGAAAAGCTGAGAATTTTCGTGTACTCGAGAAAACAACGGACATGCTGAAATCACTTGAGAAACATCGACGCTGCGCATTACTGGAGAAACGCGATAACAAGCGTGTACGTTTCCTAACGAAACACTGCAAGTCCATAAAGTGGCGGGGTTACAAGGACAAGGCAATCGAGATGATAACCATGAGAGTACAGAAAGCGCGAGAGTACAAGAGCATTTACGACGGCTTGATGAAGAACGACGAATGCCCGGAGGCCAGAATCGAACTGTTGATTCTGCTCAAAAGCTCATTAAAAAATCACAGCTGTATTCCCGTTGAGGATTTCATTGGTCTCGTTGATCGAGAAATTGTCTTGTTGTCGAACGGCGTCAAGCCTAAATGGATGAACAATTTGCACCAAAGAATGTCGAGTACGGTGGAACAAAAAACTTACGTTTAATTCGAAAAGCATTGCCGAAGTTTTAAAATCTTTCTTTTTATTCTTACCTCATTTTTATCAATGAAAAAGAAAGCACTAAACATTTTTATGTTGCAGTTGCCTATTTGAGAATCGCGAATGAAGCGGGTAGTTGCACGTGCGTCGTTGATGGTGAACCGTCAAATCCATATTTCTCCGATGACGTTCCGGCTTCGAGGACAAAAAAATTATTGTGCAAAAGTTGTTCGAGAATGTTGCCCTACAAAAATTTCGCGGCTCACGTCAGAATGAAAAAGTTGTCGTGCTGCTCGAGTGAGCTAATTGAAATCTTGCTGAAACCCATCCTTTGTGTTTTCCCGGAAATGATGAAAGTCGTACACGCTTTTGTCAATAAAAACCGGAATTGAATTTTCACGTTGGATCCATTTCCGTTTATCCCGCAGATTGCTCGTGGCTACGCCAGCAAAACATTGACAAATCGGACTACGGACCGTACTCGTTTTTGCTCAATGGGATACGAGCTGATGAGTACAGGCACGGATGTTACTCGAGTTTGCTCTACGTTATACGCGAGCCCGGGATTTATCACCTCGTGAACAATATATGGCACGGTCATTCGATCGTAAGCGAGAACGACGATATATTCAATCTCCGATTGGCACGATTCAAAATCCAGGAAGAGTGGTCACCGTGGAATTGCATTTTACTCACCAGCGAGGAAGCCGAGACTCATTATTACGTCAAGAGCTTGCGACACTTTTACTCGAAACGCTTGCTCCAGAAAATTAATCTCGCTCATCAGATCGCCAAAATACACTTCAAGTACGAGATATACCGGTCATCAGTTTTTCAATAGTCGTTTTTTATTTCGATGATGTTGAACTTGAACATCTTCGTGCGATGCAAAAGATGTACTTCAAGACCAAGATCATCGATGTTGGCTAATGTGGAAATTTGAATCTCGCGATATGAAATAATTCTGCAGTTATACTTCTTGACTAAACAGGAATCGATCGCAGCTTTTTCTACGATAGTGATAGATTATTTTTTTATTTTTGGTTGAAGGGAATTGATAAAATACGCAAAGAAGTTCCGGGTCCAGGATTTCCCGTTCCGAAATTTGGTACAGGACGAGGAGGATCATACGTCATCATAATCACCTTTTCCACTTTTCGTGATGTTGGAGAACTCTTCGTACTGAAGTAATGGAAATTTTGTTTTTTACACGAAACGAGAAATGGGAAAATAATCGTCCAGAAATTTTTCAGAATAATTACGCCTCTCAATACTTATTATAATTCTAAGTTCTACGCTTAGAATAATTATCATTATTCTGAGTCTAAATAATAATCATTATTCTAAGCTTTGAATTTCGAAAATTACACAAGTCTAAAAAAAATGATACAGGCAAACAAACGCCGATGTTTAAAAATTTTGAGATAAAGATTTTGAAAACCTAACTTTTAAGTTTAATATGTAACTAGGAATACCTAACCACCTGAAAGATATTTATTTATTCTTTTTAATTCATACCAGCTGTACTTTTTGTCAAATTTTGCACTGATGATGTTATAATACGAAGTAAAAGTAGTGAAATTAATGCAATTTTTGGGATCCATCTAAACACACCAGCAGTGGATTTTTCTTTTTTTTTAATACACCTAAAAATCTTTTTTTCATTGCGATTTTTCCACAATTAAATATGAATACACTTCTACGATACTTTACGCCCGTCTGAAAATTATCCTGATGAAAACATTGTTTTTTTTTTTTCATCTAAATTTTAATGTTACCGCATTCTTCGTATTTTTCTTCAAAGAAATTTTATAACATCCCGTACGTGGAAAATCAATGAAAATCGACCAAACTCTCGTATCCATTGACAACATCTCGATGCTGCGGAATGTGAAGCCTCGTGTTACAAGCGTGGGATGCCCACTTTATTCGGCCTCGCGTTCGAACGGGATTCTAGGATTTTCGGTCGTCTCGTTGTGCGGAGACCAAGTAATTCGGGAGTACCAAATTTGCGGCTTGTAATTATTCTCGCCATGGCAGTGTAGCGGCTCGTGTTTTGAGGTCGAGATTCTTATTGCGAAAAACCCGGTAATACGAGAATATGCGTACGAAGCTTGGCCATATCCGGCGATCAACGATCGGGCTTTTCAAATTTTAAAGTCTTTAACACGATTAATCCGGTTCCATATCCATCGAAAGGACGATATAAGAATCTCGTATTTTTGAAAATTTTCGTCGTAACAGTTTGAAGGTAAATTTTTGGCACTATCGAATTTATTAGAACTTAACAATATAAGTTTTAAGCTGACAGTTTTGAAAAAGTGTTAATATATACGAACTCGTGATTAATAAGTTTTTAATTTTTTGTTTCGTAAATTGAAATTCTCGTTTAAATTATTCCAAACCATCCTGTGGAAAATGTGGTAAAATTAGGTTTTGATTAAAAGGAAATTACTTTTTAATGAATGAATTAAAAATCGTATTTAATTTTCGCAATTATTGGCGATCGTGATTAAATATCAATTTATGAAGAGATATTTTTTGGTTATCTAACTTTTTTGTTCATGTAGAAAATACATGTTTAGAAATGTTTAATCGACTATTAACATACTTTTGTTGAATTTTAAACTTTCCAATTCAAAATTCAGTGAACTCCGGTTCGAACAAAAAAACACTTTTTCAGTAAGCTTAAAATCAGCGTAAAAATTCTGATAAATTTGAAAAAATATATATTGTCCCTGGAATTGTTTTGAAATAATAATGGCACTCGTTCGCGATCGACATTGCTATTTTTATGGAATTTCATTTGAATAAAATCCCGAAAAGAAAATGTTTATGTTTTGGAGAGAATTTATGATTTTTGTACGGGAAAGAAAAAAGAAAGACGTTGGTGGAAATGAGATTTCGAAAACGAAAAATTCCCCTAACGATGTACACCATTCGTAAGAGACCCGTCCAAAGGCGTATGGCTGTGTATCTTACCTGGCGCAATTAGTATCCGGAATTCTCGGCAACCGAGTGTATTCCTTTGAGAATACGAGAACGCTAGCAAAGCTTTGCCGTTGGTCGTCGTCGCGTTACGGTTGGAACTTAAATAATTAACGTGGACCAAGAATTGTGGTTTAAAGTTCCTTCTCCCGTGTCGTGTGCTCGCCAAAGTCGGGACGGAATTATTCCCGTAAATATAGCACCGTCATTACGAGGGTGAAAACAAAAGAAGTAACGCCGGCCTCGGACTTCGTTCCGTATAAAATTGCGATGCTTGTTTGCTCGTAACAAATACTTTCGTCGTTCTTCACCTTCGCAAATAATTTTTCGCTTCCTTTCGGACTTTACACCCAATTATACCATTTCGACAACAGCATAACCTCAAAAGTTTGATATGAATATCTGATATTACGAAATTCAAGGAATTTGGAACAACGGAGGGAAAATTGTGCATTGAAAAATTGTTCGCCGCGATATTTATTTTCGTTTTTTTTTCCTATTGAAAGAAGTACAGTGAGATTTCAATGTTTCACCACTTGGAGAGATTAACAGTGAAAAATATTTGGTTCGAGCCGAGAGAAATGGCTTGAGAGTGTCGAGGGATATCGAATGATGAGAGCATGCGCATACGGAAGCATATTAGTTGCATGGAGACTAGAGTAACCCAGCAGAATCGGCACATATAATCCTTAAGTACTGTCCTCCTCTGCGCGTCTGATTTCGTTGACGAAACGTTGACGCAGTTTCGACTCGAGTCGGTAAAGCAGAATCGCTGCGAGCTACATCGCTAAATCTGTTTTTTATGGTCAAACTCAAGTTGCGTATCTACTATTTCATACGAATGATTATTTAACGAAATGAACAATGACGAAATCAAAATGACTTTGAGTGTTCGAGTGTTAAGTGTTCATTAACTTTTGTATTTGAACGTTCGATTTCGCTTTTGATTCACAGCTACGCCAGTTGCGTTGAAATCTCTGGCGATTGCAGTAACTTTTTAACTATCATCGATTTTTGATCGAACGTTCAACGTGTTTTTTGTTTGTAATGATAACTGTTTGGATTTTCGTAGGGCAATTGCTCGGATTGACGTTTTTCGTCATTTTTACGTTCGAGGTTATGTTTTTGTTTCGACACGCCGTGTCGTGACAGTCGATATGTATCGATGCGCCATGGGCGCACAGTACGGACTGTAGACATTCAGAAAGTAGTCCCTCCGGGGATATAGACAATGCGGCGAGAAAAAGATCAACGCGCCGAGAAAAAAGTCGCAGCAGTGGAAAATTCTTGTCTCACTGCGTCGACGGTAATGTCCTGTCAATTTTAAATTAACAATATTTCCATTAAGAAGATATCGAAAAATGTAAATCCGAAATAAAAAAAGTAAAGTAACTTTTGATGGGTAATATAATCCTGGTAAATGTCAGGAAAATTTACAGTTGCGGGTTACAATGGAAATAAGAGTCGTGGGTGAAACGCTACGAATTGGTTCTTCGCGGTTCACCGTCACATCGCAGCGAAATTCGAGACAAGAATGATCGATTCTCATTTCCGGTAACGATAAAATTCACTTTTTTAATCAAGAAGCTAAACGTCGCTCGCTCAATAATAATTATTTATATTCTCAATGGAAAGTACACGTTTGCACTTTATAGTGCTGAAGAGACAGAGCTGCTTGACAAAAATTGCGCAATTAGTCGAGGGTAATTGGATAATTAATGAAATTCGTGTAATCGAGCCGATTCATTTGTCCTTCTAATGGAAACATCGTTCTTAGGGACCACGTTTACTGGGTTCGTGTCTGGTCCCGTTTCACCCTCATTTCCCAGTGGTTAGGGTCAATTGTGGTCAGCCACACCGCACGTCCCGATAATCTTATCGACTCGTACTACTTCCTAAATAAATCATCCATAATTTATATCCTTGGAACTCAACCCCGATTATTCATTCGAGTTTTACTTCATATTAAGTCCTTTATAATTCCTTTCGTTATCAACCATTTAACTCTGATTAATGAATATTGATTGTTGCGAATTTCAATTTCGATTTTTCTTTTCTTTTATTTTCTATAAACGTGAAATTTGCCGATTTTTCCGAATGGTAAACTTTTCAGAATTCCCTATTTTTTTCAACTTTAGCTAAGGACGATATATTTTTTTTTTTACGTGTTCATTAATCATGGAAATAAATGTTTATTGTCCATTAACATATATTTTTATTTTACGTTTAGGAAAATAAAGAAAATTTCCACGTTTACCAAAATATTGAGTATCAAAAATGAGTAAAAAATCAACGGTGTCCAGTAAAAAAAAACCTTTTTACGTACCCTAAGGGCGATAATTAAAGGATCATTAATTTTTTATCGAGAAAATTTCTTGACAATTTTTCAGCCGAAAATTTTTGACTATGTTCGAAAAGTTATATGTCAGTAAAAAATAACGGTAGAAAATCTAAAAAAAAGTATTTTGTAGCGTGAATCGTGCTTTTGAGAAATCTTGATGGAAAAAACAAATGAACTCTTTTTTAAATTACTTTTCATCCTTCGAACGAAAAAATTTAACTAAAATAAATAACGTCGATAGTTGTGTAAACTATAATTAAATCTTCGTAATCATCAGTCTACCGAGAGTTCTTCTTGTGCTACAATTTTTATATAAACGATTTTTGTTCATATTCATTTTTTACTCATTTTGCTTAACCGAAAATTTCTCTATCAACGAAAATGGGTAAAAATTCATGTTTTTCGGCAGTTGGACCGGTAGCGAGCCATAAATCAGGGAAAAATACGGTGATGATCCGGTGCATGAAAGAAACCACAATGGCGAGGTAAAAATCAATCTCCCCGAGAGCGACTGGCGGAAGTTCGAAGCCTTTGGAACCTCGAAGTCCTCGACAGGCCGGTTCGTTTGATCGGTCGTGTGGGTGAGATTGAAAGGATGGTTATCGTGGTGGAGATAGAGGACCGGTGCTTCGCGAAACCTTTCCTCGGTGGATGGAGAAACGTCGTAACGGGTACGGAATATCACGACGCCTGCACGCAAACGTGCCCCAGGGATAACGTCGTTTATCCGAGGGGTGGAAAGAAGCACGGGAATTACGATCCGCCGGGTGGTTCTTGCTACAACACCCGGGGCTCGAACGTGATCACCGGGACTCGCGATCTTGGTGTTGGTACCGATACGTCCGTGTTGATGACGCTTTTGGCCTCGTACCGTTCCAAGTACACGAGTGTCGCTTGCGAGCGGGCAACCCAGACGTCTCGTTTTCCAGATCTTCGAGATAAATTGGTAACGCCTTTCGCGATACAGTCGGAAACAACTCCATCGACCAACTATCGATGCAACGAAACCCTCTTCGACGATACATCGAAAATCGACGAATGCTACTGGAAGCGAATTAACGCGGGCTGTTCGAGTCGCTCGTCCAGGTATCGAAAGCCTTCCAGCCACTTTAGTGTATTACGAGTAATCACCAGACGAAATTCGAATCATCCCAGAATTACATCCGGTCGGAATTAAAACTCGCATCACTCACGATTCCGTTTCTCACGATCTTTGAAAGAATAATGGAGCCGAGAGCTGGTGGCTCCTCTTCGTTTTTAATTATTCCGAAGATAATTAATCAGTAGCACATTTGCTTTATCAGCCCACATAATTCTATTCGAAAATGTTCTTCCAAAGCCTTTCACTATTTAATTGACCTCGACCTTGTAGCTTAGAGGAGAAGTCCGCGAGGAAGATACAAAAGTGCTACAGGTGAGTTTTGATCCGAGATGGTGTATGAAAAAAAAGCAAGATAAAAATCGTCGTAAACGAACTGATTTTTGTTCCTTTCGATATAGAGCTTACAGAACGAGAACGAGAATCAGTGGGTTGGCGCGTTTGTCCCGGGCGACGCGTCCTTTTACCCCACCGGAGCCCGATAAAATTCGTCACTTCCGTCATTGCCGAGTTAGCCAGTTCGAAATAGTGAATTTGGTTCCGCCCTCGAAACGTACGGATTTCGAGATGATAACGAGGGTCCTCGAACGTTGGCGATTTTACGAGAACGCTCGCCTCGATCGAGGCCTTTTCGATACGAGCAAGCTCGCCGTGCGATCGAAAATTCTCCGCCAAGAAATCGAGATTTTACGAGCGATCGAAACAACGAAATCGCGAGTGCGGGCCGCGACGAGAGATCGGAGAAACCTCGAAATACTGCGGGAGCTCGCTCGGTCCGAAGTTTGGTTTTCGGCAAACGGTGAAAAATCCGTTCGGGTTGATACCTTGAGGGTTCAGAGGGCCCGAGAACTCACCGATTTTTATCGATCTCTGACCGATCCAGGGCTTCCGGGAAGAATCGAAGTTTTGAAAAAATTGCGCAAATACGCGGCGTGTCACAGCTGCCGATACGCCGTGGATTTGGTATCCCTGGTCGATCAAGAGATCCAATTGGTCGCCATATGTCGAAACGAGAGTATTCTCGATTCTTTGAGAAATCGGCTGAAACTCGCCCTCCTCCGTTTGACGAAGAATTCTTGCGCGTTCAAATTTTACGATCCGTCGAATTTACGTGGAGTCGTCAAGACGAAAAAAATCGGCAAATTATGCGAGAAATGTCGCGAATTCTTCACGATCGAGGATCCCTCGTCTAGACGCTATCTCTTGCCGATTTGTGAAAAATGCCGGAATTCACAACCCGGAAAACAAGCTAAAATCGTTTGCGAGCCTTATCAAGTTATGATCCAAGATTTGAGAATTCGGGAGGCCGAACTAATAGGAAATAATGAATTAACGATGAAATTCGGTTTTGAAAAAAATTGGGCTTGGCTCGTTGAGCCGAGGACTGTTTGCCGTCTCGTTAATTACGTTTGGCATGGAAAATCGGCAATTTCCGAGTGCGACGATGTTTATCGACTCGCTCTCGTTCGATTCGACGTCAAGCGTCTCTGGTCACCTTGGAACAATCTCGTGCTCACCAAACGCGAAGCTGCTCTTCATCAAGCCATGGAAAATCCTGCGGACGTTTACGCAACCGCGATCGTTAAGAGATTCGTCGTTAAAAATTTACAAGCTAAATTACTTTTCGATATAAACGTGCGCGGCAATTGTTGATTGGATTTATTAATATATTATTATTGTTTTGATTATTAACTGCAGCTTGATAATCAATCGTAGTTAAGAACATTTAGAAAATGTACCACGTGAAACGCGAATCCGGGGGAGACAATAAAAATATTTTTAATCGCCATTTCTCAAGAATGAAAATTATTTATCGTAAAGTAAAAGTATCAACTCCTTCATCTATGAATTCTACAGACACTGATGCTCGATTTTTCGTTGAAAACTTAACCGCCGGTGAGAAAATTCATTTCGATAAAATACAAAAATCGCATTTTTGGGAACACTTTCTATTTACGAAACAAAAGCATTTTAAACGTTAAAAAATATTGTTTCTCGCGTTACCGTTTCGGCCGGATTTACAGTTTATGTCGAGGACGCGATGGAAAAAAATGTTTTCTCGGATGGTCGATACGGAAAGTGCGTCTCGAAAATAGCATCGTCCGTTGGTTCTCCAGAGGATGAAAAAAATTCTTCACGAAAACATTGGCCATTGAGCGTGCATGAATATTTATGCACGGGATCCAATTTCGATTGTGAGAAAGTTCGCTTCTTTGCAAGTCGAAGCGTTTCGGAAAAGTTTTGCGATTTGTCGCGGTCACCAGGGAGCCTCGGGCCGGTAGTACATTTCTCTTCTTGCTAATACTATTTGTAGTACATTCACTCCGCGATGTTCTTACAAATATATATATATACGTATATAAATATAAAAGTATGTGCGCGTGCGTGTGTATGGGTGTCTGTCGAGTTTACGAGTTTGCAACGATCCAGTGGGAGGACAGGACGAGGGACAAAGTTTCTCACGACTGAAAATCTCGCGGGAGTAGATTCTCAATTTCGACACAATCACGAGAGGTGGTCTGGCACTCGGGAAGCTACACACACGATCTATGCGAAGCTTTTGAGACGCAGATCCACTAAAAATGTGAACTACACGTGACCAAGGGCATCAATCTTCCAGGGACTGAAAACTTTATTCCTCGGGATTTGTCCACGTCTTTGCTCGCACGAGTGTCGCAAAATCCTCACCGAAATTCGATCAAATCGAACCTCCTCGGTCTAGGCATGAACGTTCCCGCGAAACATACGAAAATCATTTGAAGTATCGGATTTGAGGTCATGTGAGAGAACAGTGAATTTGCGAAATTGGAGTTTCGTTGGAACAAGGATTTTAAGGATTGTCGTAGAACTAGATATTTTCAGCGATTGATATGTGTGACCGCGCGTGTGTTTATTACGTGTCGATTCGTTACGAGCGCAGCGTGGAGAAAAGACGCGCGTAGTTCCGTCCCAACGAAAACACACACGTATATGTACGCGTGTCAACCGATACTCACATACATATAAGTGGTATATACTTTACGGGAAAACTATACGAGATATCAATATGAATCCAAGGCCATTATTTAAGGTAGGCAAAAACATTTTCCAAACACACCCATTGAATCTCTATAGTATATAAGAAGCTCACTCTACGACCTTCAAATTTCGTGATTTTTTACATTCCGGAAAAGTGGCCGGGGTAGTCGAACATTTTTTTCCGTTTTAAAAGTATTAAAAGGGTCTATATAATCGGAAATGTTCAGCTGATTACGAATATCAATGAATTTTCGTCGAAAGCACTGCAGACGACAAAAGAAATCGTGATTTTTGAAGTTTTTTACTATTTTTTCATAGAAATTTTGGGTTTTTAGGGAAACTAATGGTAGATTCGTGTTCAGGGGATCAAATTACATCGTAAAGGACCTATAAAAAAAATATTAAAAATCAAAAATTTTTTTCGATTTTTGGG
>JAPYZI010002345.1:0-24147 GCA_030523105.1 Ophioninae sp. A BG-2022a | reverse complement strand
GACCACCGTAGCATTGTAGATAGAAGTGCACTACTCTGTACTTAAGGTGCGCGGCCGGATGGATGATTGGCTCACTTTTGGGGATAATGCTTATGGCTAAATGAAAGTACGATAATTAATATTATAATAATATGAATATTAGCATTCACCGTTGACGCAGTGTTTCACGAATAAATAATTCGCCTAATACAAAAAAAAAATTAAAAAAAAGAGTACCGACCCAGGTAGCGATCCCGCTCCCTCACGAACCGTAGTCATGAACGCTACCAACAGGACCATCGTAGCATTGTATCTACTAGTGCACTACTCCCGTACTTATGTCCCATGGCCGGATGGATGATTAGCTCACTTTCGGGGATAGTGCTTTATTACTTGATGAAAATATGATAATTCATATAATAATAATACGAATATAAGCATTCATCGTTGACGCAGTGTTTCACGAATAAATAATTGGCCTCACACAAAAAAAAATTGAAAATGAAAAAGTATTGCCGAACCCGGGAAGCGATCCTGGACCCTCGGGAACCGTAGACATGGACACTACCAACGGAACCACTGTACCATTGAAATAATTAGTGCACTATGGTCTACTTATGCTAAGCAGTCGGATGGATGATTGACTCACTTTTGGCGATAATCCTTTATCGCTTGATGAAAGTACGATGATTCATATAATAATAATTCGAATATAAAAATGTTTCCGCTTACTTTTACGAATTACAATTTAGGCATGAGACGGTATAGGCATAGCATAGGAACGGGAGCGAGTAAAGCGTAAACAATTTTTTACAAGATAAACAAGTTGTAATTTATATTTATTGCTATATTTAAATGAACATTAAAGCTAATAAAATAAGATAACAGAGTGCGCGATACATTTTTTGTATACTTTAATCAGCTAAATAAGCGAAATAAGCATTCGAATAATACAAAAGTCGCGCGCCGTCGGGTGACGTCACGCGCGAGTGGTGTTAGATTACTTTTTTCGTCGAAGTTTCGTTCTGACTTGGCTGCATGCACATGCACGTGCTCAGCGTCCATGTATTGGCGTAGCTGCCGAAGTCGCGGTCGGAAAACTTCGACCGCGTTCGGTTCTCTCCGAAGATCTCCGAGCGTAGCTCGCTCACGGACAGATGCGCCTATCATTGTGTGATGGGCGCGTAAAACCCTAGGGTGGGGGTCGATTTTACGCGCGATCTGCCTGCACTGCTCTTGGTTTCCGTTCCACCTATTTATTGAGCGAGAACTTTCAGCTAGCCAGTTCGCAATTTGTGGTAAACACGTCTCTTGCATTTGTCGAATAAATTCATCGTGTTTCCAACTGTAATTATGACAAAAATCTACAATAACACTTTTGAATGATTAATGTGCTCTCGATATCGTGGAATACGATGCATTGTTATTGCTTTTTACGTAAAAATTCGGCTTCACTCGTATCGTTTGACGGATTGTCCAATAAATAAAAGGCGCGATTTACACGCTTCCGCCGCGGGAAAATCGAAATTTGGATGAAAACGTGAACGCAAAATACGCTGATTATTTTTCGCATCAAGTTATTTGAGGGATTCCGAATAGTGATAACTGCGACATTTTGACTCGTGAAATAATATCTGTCGAAACTCGGTTCAATTTTTTCTCTCATTCCAACATTCGACATCGTGTAATTAATTTCTTTACTTTTCGCACCTTAAGCATTTCCAAGCTGTCTTCGCACCACGCGTACAAAAAGAATCATACATTCCGAATTTGATAGAATTTTTCATAGACTGTAGTGTTATCCACAGGTAATGGCAAAGGAAGAGACTGAAGATTTCGACGCTGGCCCTTCCAGTAGCGACGAAATCCATACGGGCCTGTACCTGGGTAACTTGACAGCAGCCACGGACGTCAGTTGGTTGAAAGAAGCAAAAATCTCGCACATTCTCACCGTAGACTCGTGTCCATTGCCCAGGAAGATACAGCAACTTCCCGACATCACTCTGAAGTACATTCAGATAACGGACATGCCAAGGGAGGATTTTCTCACTTACTTTGAGGATTCTTATCAGTTTATCGACTATGCGTTGGCAGGAGGAGGCAGAGTTTTGGTGCACTGTTACTTCGGCGTGTCAAGATCGGCGACTCTGGTGATCGCTTACACGATGAAGAAGTACGAATTGACGTTGCCCGCAGCGTTTGATCTGGTAAAGTCAAAGCGCCGCTTCGTAGCTCCTAATCCAGGCTTCATGGCGCAGTTGAAACTGTACGAGGACATGAGTTGCAGTATCGACAATACGAATATTCAGTTCAAGATGTACAGACTCCAGATAGCCGCGGATATGGTTCGTAAAGCCAGAATACTGCCCGGCAGTTGCGTCGATCTGATAAAAGCGGATCCAGCTCTGACTACTGTGCGTCCTGAGCCTACGGTTTATCGTTGCAAGAAATGTAGGAGGATCGTGGCCAGCGCGAGCAATGTTCTGCCTCACTCGCCACGCGAGCGGCAAATTTGGCGTCACGTTAGCACCAAGAGGCGAGACAAATCGCCCAAGGCGACGAAAATCGCGTTATCCGAAAGCGCCGGTACGAACGACGCAAAACAGGACAGCGGCAGTCTCGAATTGTGCAATAAAACGTACTTCATCGAGCCGCTCGCTTGGATGCCCGATATCGTCCACAACGTCGAGGGTAAGCTCAATTGTCCAAAGTGCGACGCGAAACTCGGCTCATTCAGCTGGATCTCCGGCTGTCAATGTCCTTGCGGGACCAAAATCGCTCCCGCCTTTTATCTCGTACCCTCCAAGGTCGACTGGAGTAACGCCGTGCAAAATGTTCTCGTCACCGTTTGAGACAGTCGACGACGTACACCCGCTTCAACGACGACTCGTATTCGCCGCGTACAACGTAAATTCCCGGTTCGAGGTAATCGCCGCACTCCTCGTAGTTGTCGAATGAGTACCGGCGTTACTTTCGCACTCTTTTTATCGAGGCTTCGAAAGACTTCGTACCCTCAGAATCAATTTTACATATTTTCTCCTTACGATTTGTTTTTAGGAAGGAAAGAAAACAAGGGAGAAAAACCAAAAGGGTTGGTCGTTCGCAATTTAGCACTCGTTTGATCGTGCGCAGTGCTGTACTGATCCCAATAACCCGTGACCGAGAAGAAACGCCATAATAAAGGACCATTATCGATATATAAGACTACAAAAGTGAGATTACATTTTAATCGCGTGCCAAAAAACACGTTGTGCCAGTGACATTTTTCGTAAGTCCTACTCGGTTGAAAAAAGTAACTAAACAAAAAAGAAAAGCAAAAAAAGGAACAAAATTTAGCTGCTAAACGAGCTTCCATTCTTCCCTCCGGATGTACATTTTATCTTCGTTGAATATTCGCGTACCGATAAGCATTTATATTTATACACTCACTCTTATATACTAATATTATATATTATATTATATATATATATATATATATATATATATATATATATATATATGTGTGTGTGTGTGTGTGTACATTGGGTTTAATATTATTCAAGTGATCTATTAATTTCTTTCATCTCTCAAAAGTGATTGAAACACGTACCAAAACGATGTATGTTGAGTATAACTGTCCTAAGAAATCTTTATTGCGTAGCACCGAGACATTAAATTTGTTTTCATGTTTTTCACTACAAGATTTTTAACGCAACAAATTCGATGCATAATAATGTTGGGTCTTTCACCATAGATCGATTTATCAAATCCTGTAGAACGGCCTATTGCTATAAATCAAATCAATTCAGTTATTTAATTCAATTTCTGGAAGTACTGAAAAAAAAATTATGAATCTACGAATAAGATTTTACTGCATAAAGTTATGCATGAAATGTTATTTTTCAATATTTTACGGTTCTCGAATTTGTAGAGTAAACTATAGCTTTTTAGTTATTGACTGAATATTATAGTGGATTTAATTATCACGTACATTAAAAAGATCACGCTATACAAATTATCGGCGAAAGCCCAAAAGTCGATAAATACGTTAATAAAAATACATTATCTTAGTATTTTTTAATTGACGAGTACACAACTGAAAGGTTATATTATACTTGAATTTGCAATATATGAATACTTACGATTTACTGTCTTTTTCATCCAGTGAGCGAAGAAGCGATTATTGCAATTCCTTCCATTCAGTCTATATAGTTTCTTCGATTAAAAATATAGCCGTAAAATACTATAATTAAACTTTATATCTCATCAATTCTCAGAAATTCAATAGCCGTGACGATCCCTGGGATTATGCATCAAATTTAATATTTTTACAAATCATCATTATTGAAAATATAAAATATATGGAACGATCCGCTTATACTTGCCATTACACATATCAATGATATTCCGGTTGCGATGAGAGCGTAAAAATTTAGTAATCGCCCGAATAATTATTATCCCAATGTATGCACGTGTACGTACCGTTAATACGATTCGTCTCCCGTAATCGAAAAAATATTGAAGTTTGCATCGTTGGGACTCAACGGAAATTCTTGATTAATTGATTATTCCATAAAATTATTTCAATAATCGAGAATCCTTTTTAACATGTTTTTTACACGAAATTTTAAACGAGGATCCTCAAAAGAAAGATCGGTAATTATGGTAACCCAAACGAGTGAGAATAACAGCAATATGAAACAAAAAAAAAAACAAATATTGTAATTCAACGATGCAAACTTCAACATCATCGTCCGGTCACATTCAAAATACAAATAATGTCCTCGAGTTTCGTGTGCACCGTTTGTAAATTTAGGATAAGTTTTAGTACGTGCGAGTACCGTTCTTGTCTACTTATACACGTTGTTCGTTGTTCACTCGTTTCTTTCATTACGTCGCCCTCCCCTCGTCTTATTTCTACTATTCAAAAGTTTACCCTGTATTTTGATCCTTACGAAAAAAAAACTATTCGTTTCTTTTGTGTTTCATCCTCTAATGACGGAAGTTCTACACGGAAACCGTTTCCATGGCGCGCGTCGAGTACGACGAGCGTCACATACTCGCGTGCATCGCCGAGTAAGCCCCACCGTAAGGATGACTTCGAAGCCTCAGAGCGGCGTTTATACCGTTGACCGTCGACGCTGCATCAAGCCCGTGATGCAAGTCGCTTTGGTGATACGCCGGAAATGCCACGTTGCCCAAATTTCCATTCGCGAATCCGTGGCAACTCGACGACGCCGATGCCGTGCTCTGCACTGCAGCGTAGTGTTGAGGCGATCTCCAATAATCGCTGTACGGATATTGCGGAATCTGCGAAGTTTGGAGAGAACTCCCATCGTTGGTGGAACCCCCGTGATGCTCGTGCGGATGCGTAACTCTCAACGGCCTCAGCGGTAATGTCGTAGATTCGATTTCTCGGCTAGCTGAAACCCCACGATTCAGGGCTGAACTTCTCTCGTTCCGACGGAACTTCGCTCGTCGGTTTTGGAACCATACCTGCGCATAAAAGAATTCGTACTTTTGGGTGGTGATGATACGAGCTAACGAAACAGTTATGCCGTCAAATGGCTCCGGTGAAGTTTCGGGAAACCCAAGGTCAAAGATTCTCGCAGCCCATTCGATCAATTTTTTTGAATGCACTTTTTGAAACAACTATTCGAGGTATTGGGATTCCAATGAAAAGTAATTCTGATTTCGGAAATGGTAAATATTTCATCATTGAAAAAGAAGAACAATACGCGCTAACGTTGAATTCGGACGGTGAAGCTTGCATCGTAACGTAACGATATACCATTTCATCGATTGAAGTTTCTTGATTTTCATCAGTATTCGAGCGTTTTTGTTTCCAAATTGAACTCATAAATGTCAAAAAAGTAAAACAAAAAAACGTTCAAATGATTTCCACGTCTTAAATCAGTTTACAAAAAGTATTCCGAACGATTAATTTTCGTTGCATTCGAAGTAAGCAAACCTCAAGCCCATTATGCACCGAGACGTATACATACATATGTTTTCGTATTTTTTTCGTTCACCGATCGCAAGATTGCCGAAAACACCATCATCTTGACGGGCGATACGTGGTTGCGAGTTTCTAAGCGCAGAAGGAACGAAGAGTGTGAGATGAAGAAAAAGAGAGAGAAACGGATACACGTCGGAACCGGAGACGGGACGGCGTGACGGCTCCTGGCAGGCGCACAGAAACGCCGCCAACATTGACGTTGACACAGAGGAGGGATTTTCTGCATGTTGGACAGTGAGAAGGCAATGTCACACATACGAAAAATAGGACAGGGATGTACGAAGAAACGGAACGGTGTGGAGTTTCCTTTCTCTCTCTTACGATCCCCCCCACCCCCGTTTTTCGAGAGCACACGTGCTGGACCAAAAAGCGACACGCTCTGTTCGGAGAGCATGTGCTTCGGTGGAGTATCATCGCGTCGTGGCAGCCGGTCGTATAGCGAACGAGCAGCCACGAGGTCTAATCATAGCTACTCCGAGTCTGACAACCTGTCTCCTCCGATTTCATGCCTGGCCGTCCGCGTCCTCGGAGATTTCACGTGCGTTACCGTTCACAGCCAAAGAAACGGAGATACGTTTAAGAAAAAAATCTGGCTGGGCGAAAAAAAAGGGTATGGACCGAGAGAAAAAGGGAATCGGTAGTTTTGATGACACTTGTACCGATTCCAGCTGTCGTAAGAAACGCGTCCGACACGGTCTTAGGAGGGAAGAAGGAAAAGGGGAATAACGACACCTGGTATATGAGGATGAATAATTCGAGAGGAAAACCTGGTTAAAACGTAAGAATTGCCGATTTCGGTGATGGTAAGTACAGATGCAAGAAGAAAATCGTGAATACCTGTACTCGAGCTTCCGACAGGGAAACTCTCGTTGCGAGCTCCTCCCGCACAAACGCATCTGGATAATGAGTCCTCTCGAAGACTCTCTCGAGAGCCGCCAGTTGCTGAGCCGAAAAAGTCGTTCTGCTCCTTCGCGGTCTTCGGCTGCCTGCTGTAGGACTCTCGTTGCAATCTAATCGAAAGAAAAAACGCTTTGAGCCTGCGTCCGACGTCGGAAATCGAAAAGGTTGAAAGGAAGAACGAGATAGCTGAAAGTACTAGTGCTGGGTCATTAGAACGTCGTGTTCATCTTTTTGGTAAATCCTACTTTTACGAGCTGAGACGTTGATTATACGAATTTACGAATTTCGACACGTTGAAACGAGAAATGGGCGGTGCAATCGGGGCACCGAAAAGTAGAAGAAGTAGAAGTTCGTTGAAAGAAATCGAGTGCAAGAACAATCGTCGTTCGCTTCTACCTATCGACTAACGAGCTTAAGAAATTGCAGGCTTAGAATCATTTTTCTTTTACGGAAGCAATCTGTTGGTTTTCGAATTTTTATAGATCAAGCGTTTCGGCTTTTTCAAGCGAGCTACGTAGTACCAAAAAAAAAAAAAAGCGAAGGCATCCATCCGGCGAAGACCGCGGCGGCGCTGGCGTCGAAGCAACCCACATGGCGCCAATTAATTCGATAAATCGATATATTTGAATCGCAGTACGAAGTTAAACGACTTCCTCGTATCGATACAGTGGCGAATAATCACTGGCCCGTGCACAAACGAATCTGGTCTGATTTATTAGCGCGTCAATCGCATTTCAATGGTCGAACGAACGAACTCTTTTTATTCGCAACTCTTTTTTTTTTTCATATTGCAATGATTGCCGGAGGAAGATCGTTGAGGCGAGAGAACACCCACTCGCCAAGCGCTTCCGACACCGTGGCGTTTAGCGTGGCCCGCATATGCGGAACGGAACAAGTTGAGCGTGCAAAAAAGGACGGTAATGCCGTTCAAGAGAGAACGAGAAAGAGAGAGATGGAAAATGAGCCATTTGTACGCCCTCCGAATGGTCCCTGGATCTTTTCAAGTCGGCAAATGCTGCGTTTGCCGCTTCGCGCACGCACACACAGGACTCTACGGGATATTCTGAATGAGCTCACTGTCCTCGGGCAATCATCAAAGCGGCATAATTCGAGCAGCATGAATCTTTTCGTCATCCTCTTCCCCCCCCACCTCCCCGCCTCCTCTCTCTCTCTCCTGTTCTCCGTCTTTTTACCAAGTTATCGCGATGCAATCAAACGCTTCAGTTATTCGAAAGCGTTTCAGTCTCGGATCGCCTATCTTCACCTCCCTGTTAAATTGACCCCTCATGCGCGTACGCGTGGATTATATTTACCAAGAGAATGCGTGGGAGTCGATAACAGCCGGGAAACTGTAAAATCTTGTGGTACGTGAGAATTCGTGACCTGGGACACTATCACGGATCCACCGTTCGCCGAATGATCACCGGAGTGTAACATGTTGATGATCGCTTCAATCGAATCAATAACTACGGTTTCAGAAATGCTCTTTTTTTTTTCTTCGTTGGAGTTGGTGCGTCGATCCCCAAAGTTTTTATACTTCGGCGAACGGTTTAAGTGGCTTTCGGGGCTCCGTAGACAATTGGTACCCTCCCGATTTCAGCATGTTCATCCGTCCGTCCGTCTTCAACTGTAAATTCTTCGGGCTCCTTTTCACTCGACAACCATCGGATAAAAAATCTGAAATAATTCGTGGAGATAGCATCTAAAAAGTACTTCCTGAGAAAAAGACGTTTCGTCTTTTGAAAATGATTTGTTTCGAGTATAAATAAAAAAAAATAGATATTTGTAAAAATTGATTTTTAATGGTGTAGCGATTATTATAGATGCTCACGAACAACGTTAAAGTGCGGACCATTTTCACACAAACTTTTATCGATATATCAATTTGCATACCTGAAAAGGTGATCCGCATCAATGTACAGCCAGACGCGCACTTGGCTGCTTCTTTCGATGATCCCTTTAACATGTGCGAAATATCGAGGTGACCTCGAATCACTAGGAGTTTACGTAGTTTTATAATGACTCCCGAAGAACGTCGCAGAGAACGAAAAACGAAGATTGATCACCAGCTTTTTTCGTACTTCCCAACTTATTTGGCAAACGCGATTCATTGAATTAAATTCTATCGCAGCTTCTATTATGATTACTGTCAACTTATTGGCGTTTGGATCACAACGTGGTATACCGGAAACGTTTACGGAAAACGTTGAACATGTGAGCACTGGTTTCAAGGGCTTCTAATACACTTCAACTCGATTCGTGTCGAATTAATTTTTACCCTCAGAAATAAAAGAGCCAATGGATGTTCACTGTGAAGAAATCGATGGCTTCGTTGATATCCGAATAAATATTGATCCCTGATGCCAACATTTCTTTAGCTTTTTTCAGTACGTTTGGGTTTGATGGTTTGTCGAATTTTTTTTATTTTTTATTGTTGCGTAATTTAGACAAGATCGCGAGCTCTGGACGGGTCAAATTATAACTGGACACGCGTTGATTAATTCAGCCGGTGTTGATCTTCTCTCGTGTAATTCAACGGCTAATCGAATTATTCAAAAAGCAAGTTCAATATGAGGAAGCGTTAACGCGACGGTGGTGAGACTCTTCTAACTTCGCGCAGGGTGGAAGGGACGACCTGGTAAAATTGCAGAATGGCGAATGATGGAAAAAGAGAGAGAGAGAGAGAGAGAGGGAGGGAGAAATTATGGGAGGTTGGGGGGACAAAAGAAGAACGTTTGAAATTTCTGTTTGAGTATTATTTTATGCGGACCGTGCGTAAGGAGGCAGAATGCCAACTGACTTTGCCGAGTTAAGACGTACTTAAAGATCGACCCCTGCGTTGCCCTCTCTTCATCCATCTCTCTCTCTCTCTCTCTTTCTCTCTTTTTAGCTCTCTCTGTCGATCTTCAGGCTGTGAATTTCTCCTTCCTTCCTCATCTTCTGTCTCTTCGTCATCGTCCTCCCTGGCTTGGTAATCTTACCCCGAGTTTTCTCGTAGCCAAAAAATAGAGCATTCTAAGAGAGTAGGTGGAGATTTCTCGCTTCGCTCCACCCTCATTAGACTCTCATTGGATCACGACCGCGTATACGTGCACTCACGATGAAGAGATTATTCTCTTGAAGAGACCAATCTTCGACTATATGTTGAAGTCTCTGTCTCGGGCACGATTGGAACAAGTGCCCCGTTTTATACGCGCCTATTTTATATGCGATATTCGCGCTGGTACTTTGATTTTCGGTAGTGAAGTTCTTTTTTTTTTCTGGGGCCTTTGACTTCACTGAGGAGCGATATTTCCGGTGAGAATCTTTAATACCTTTGTGTCAACGCGTACTTCCGGCTATCGTAATATTTCAACGTGTTGTATTTCATATCTATGAGATTACTCTGAATATCTTTTTATAGTACTTCGGCGAGCTTTTTTTCGTTCCTAACAAAAAATTCACCTGTCCAAGAATGAATCGCTTCGTATTTTATCGAACTACGAAATTAGTTATTGGGATTTAATAATCAATTCGTTGCGTTTTATTTATTGATATTCATGTATTTATTGACAATCGATTTATTGGACTGTGATGATGAATTATAGATTCCATTAATTGAAATGCACCTATTTATTGGATTTTAATAATTGATTTATTGGATTTTATTAATTGGTAAGCATCTATATATTCAAAAATAATTATTTATTCATTACAATTTATCAAATGGTTTTAACTTATTTTTTTTGGAACTCCAATATTGATTCGAATTAATTTGATTGAATTTAATGGAATCCCGATCAATCTAATTATTGGCAATTAATTTATTTTCATAACATCGTCGCTTTTTTTTTCATTTTTCATACAACTTTCCTATAATTTCATGAAGAACGTTTGCATTGCACCCGAGTTAATTCGTTTTTTAAATTTAAACAAATGATGTTTGTGGAAATATAATACGCAATCGGTTTGTTGGCTATTTGACGCTCCCAGCGGAGGTTAAGTGATATTGGTGTAGAAAATGCAACTGAGGTGTAAATATCCGTTGATTTACGAACAGAAGCGAAGTTTCAGCGATTCGCGGTTTACCGTGGCAAAAGAAAGAATGCTCGAGCGGCCGAGAGCCGAGCGTGCGAGAAATTGTTGGGGCCAGATTTATACGCTTGTTATAAACCGCCGGTTATTATACCTCGGCGTTTATAACCCTTCGTGGGACTTAGTGTCGACAGCTGACCACTCTATAAGCATAAAACTTTTACTCTACACGCGATGGTGACGATAAAAAAAAAAAAAAGACCAACCATGTCCGGAGAAAATGAGGACAACGAAGTCTCGAGAGAAGATTCTCGCTCGTCAAATTGAGTTTTATTACATCACATTGAAAAAAAAAGTACAACAGTTGACTAAAAAAGCAACAGCTTTATACTTTTAATCATGAAATTCGTAAAAAATTGAAGTATCAATAAAAACGATAGTGAAGGGGAGAAGAAATTCAATGTTTAATGTTCTTTTTGTAGACCGAAGCCGAATTAAGTTTCGTAACTACAGGTTTTAAAAATATAAGAGCTTTTAATTATTTCAAAAGCAACAAATAACTCTATTTTCAAAATTGACGGCGAAGGATGAAAGGAAGTTATATTTTCGTAAGATATCGTTGTTGAAGTCTTGGAACAAAATATTTCTAAGTTACTTTTATCGAAGTATTTTTTTACCGCATTTTGATAATAGAAGAAAAATTCTGGTTGTTTAAAAAACAGCTACTTTTTGTTCGGAATTTATAATGGGAAGAAACTGGGAGAGAAAATAGAAATTATAGTCATAAAAAAGATAAACAATAAAAAGAGAAGGAATTCGAGTTATTTAGAAATCAACGAAGAGCTATAAGTTAAAAAATTTAGTTGCGAAATAAAATATTTGGTTAAAAATAATAATAACTGTAAAGGGTGAAAGAACATTGACATTTTTTCGGCATTTTCATAAATTGCAATCGCATCGATTATTATTAACATTATTAATTCCACATTTTAAATACGACATTTATTTTATATTTTTTTCCAGATCTAAAGTAATAACAATGAATTTTTCAAAAATCAGCATAAAGATTTTTCTATTGCGAAACCATATGAGGTAATAAAAAGAAATTAAGTTAAAAAAAAAAGAAATTAAAGTCACACAAAGTTTATTTTCGTTGATTGATTTTGTACGATTTTTAAGTCCGAGAAAATATCATTTGTTCAGCAAATCGCACAACTACCGCATCACCAAATTTCTTCATTTTTTATTGTCATTTTAATTCACATTCTCGAATACACGACCGCCGAAAAAAAGCGAAAAGACAAAAATGTTTAACCAAAAAAAAAAAAAGAGGCTTGGTCCTCGGTCTCGGTCGTGTGGCCATGGTGTTCTCGGAGCGAGACGGACGGGAACGTCGCGACGCCCTGACACGTACACGTCGCGAAGACGCCCACGGAGAATTATTAGGCGTGCCTGTTGGAGCTTTTGCTCGGCTCTGACTGTTTTGCTACTCTTTCGCACGACATGCGTAATAAGCGACCGCAGCCGTTCTACCACGACAACTGATGATCCAGAGACACGAGCGGGAGAGAAAAAGAGAGAATGGAAAAAAAGCTGTAAAAAAAGGGGTGGATAGAGGGATCTCTTGGGATAGTAACTCCGATCCCTGACCAAATCCTTGCGATTCCACAAACACTCTTCATCATTGTTTCAGTCCCTTGTCCGACATCTTTGTGTCGAAAAAGACGCTTTTTTGCAAAATTCAGGTATGGCTAAACGGTGCTAGATGAATATTTAAAAAATTGACAAAATACTTAATAATTTGAGGTACGATAGTTGTTGATAGAATAAAAATGCATTAATTCATTTAGAAGTTAAATTATTCAATAAATTAATAAGAAAAATTCGAAGATGATTATTATTATTTATTTAGAATTTTTATTATCGATTTAGTGTAAAGTTTTAAATAAAGATTTCAAATAAAAATTATTTTCGAATTATAATTATTGTTAATTTATCCTTAAGTTATTATCCTACTCGTTCCACTTGTCTTCTTTGATCCGGGACTAATGTCCGTCGACTTTGACGTATCGATTTCTGACGATCGATCAACGCGATTCGGCAACGAAAATCTCATTCGTATGCTCCGATATTGCAAACTTCGATGACGAATTTTTGAATAGAATCGAATGAGAAATTCATCATCGGACTTCATGGGAAAAATGAATTTTTTTTATCGGAACCCAGAGATAGTGAGAAGCTGCAAATAGAATGAGAGAAAATTTGAGTAAATTGGCTGTCCAGAACAGATCGATTTCGAGCGTTTCTTTTTTTTTTTCGTCGATTTACCAAAAAATTGAAAGCTCGATTTTTCCTCGAGCCGAGATAGATTCGTTTCATTTTTTTTCTGATGTGTTTTTTTTTCCAAATTTGTCGTAGCCTGTTATTTTACGGTGGAACCGAGATTTTCTCTGGACCTGGAAATCTCACGATGGCTATCGTAATTGTCCACTGTACCGATTCGGACACGTTTCACTCTCACGCCTCTCGTTCTCGGGCTAAAAAAAATTTTTGGTCGAGATTCGTAATCGCCCTTTTCTGACCCAATCTTCAGGTCCATCATTCGACTCACCGAGATTCTGCGACGAAAAAAAGAAGTTTCGAAAAAATGAAACAAAAAATAGCTAGGGAGAAAAAAAGCACTAAATGGGGAAGGAATATGGATCGGAGTAGGCGAAGCAATTTTGGGGTACATTTGTGGGGCGCGTGAGTCGTTGCTGACTTCCACCACGCGCTACATTTTTTTGCTATCCTCTGTTTTTTTTTTTTATATTCTTATCCCGGAAACACGAAAAAAAAACGATGTTTCATAGAGATTTTCGTATGGTGTTTGGTTTCGGTCGTTCGACTGCTCGGAAAGAGAGAACAATCGACTGGGGGGCTTATCCAGTCTCGTGGGAAATTTACATTGAATTCGAAAGTTGATACGAGTTTTTAAAAATAATCTTCATTGACCCGGCAAACAATGCCGAGGGATAGCTTGGAACAACACGTCAATATTTTTCGCAGACAGTTGTGTTTGCGGAGCAATTTCTATATTTCATGAGGGGAACGAAAATCGGTGCTGCCTAGTTCCATACATACTTTTCTTACTCGTAAATCTACGCACCCAAACGATTTATTTATTTATCGATACGCGAAGGAATAAAAATACGAAGTTCGATTTCTTTTTGGCCCTTTTGAATCCTTTTTTTTTTTTTTGGTAACGTTCAATAAACTCAATGTTTGATTTGGAAGCATATATGTCTCGAATCAAAACTTATTTTTTTTATTTATAGTTTTTTTTTCACAACCTATATTGGAACATAGGTTGTGAAAAAAAAAAAACTAAAAAGTGCGATCAAAATGTTGACAAAGCTTGTAGCTTGTTTTTCGTGTACGATATTTCAGCCGAAAATAATTTATCATATTTTCGACAAGAATAATTTATCACATTTTAGATATAGATTGTGTAAAATAATTTTCCAAAACCCTGCAAAATAATTTATTATACTTTAATCAAAAGTCATGTACCATTTTAGAGGAAAATTATGTACGATATTTTATACAATAATTATGTATGCGATAAACAAAAATTGTTCGTGACGTTTTTTTTTCGTCGCGTAAAAAAATACGATCGTATAAATTACGTGTTGAAAAGCCTGAAGGTCTTACCCAAAACACACCATACTGATTTTATCAGATTACAATTTGATAAAAACATAAAAAATTCAGTCAAAAAAATCGTACGTGATAATTATCTTTTATGTATGACATTTATAATAAAAAAATCATGAACTCTATGTCCTCGTATTCGTTGCGTAAAACAAGAGTACGAATATTGGCAAATGGGACATCGTGAGAACGTCAGTTTTGGGGAACGTGTAGCCAAAGTAAATTTCGTACCCTTGTTGACGATGCATGGGGATGAAAGGAACGTGCGCGAGAAGCCCTGGGTGGTTCCTTCACCCTCTTCAATCTCATCCCTTGATCATCGTGGCGAAAGGTCTCGTCGCGCTTCTGTGGTTACCTTTGGTCAGTGGCCAATGTTTCGTGACAGGATAAGGGTACAGGGTTCTTTATTTTTTCGTGCACATCTCGACCACCGCAGATGCAAGGTTTCGCGAGGAGGGGTTCCCTCGTTGAATTTCGAGATGAAAATTCAAGCGTGACTCGGCGTTTTTACCTGGATCATTTTTTCCCCTGCTTTTTTTGTGAAGTTTCTTCAGCTAATTAAGTCCGAAAAAATCCACTTTCTCCCTGTCACCACGGGGAGTAAGTTCGATGAAAGAAGTGTCCAAAGAAATACGGATTTTCGATCCAACCGAACGCGTTGCAAGATAACGACAACAACAACAAAAGCAGAGAAAACGGTCAACGAAATTTCTGGAGCAAGCTGCACAAAAAAAAAACATCTCCAAAAATCCAGATCGATCTGGAAAAACGTTGGGCGAGGATTTTTTCTTTTATACCCCAAAAACCATCCGATCGTTTGCCAAAAAATGTTCGCTAGTGGCCAGATGTTTTTTTTTTGTCTTCGTCCTTCGAAACTCCGCTACGATTAATCTTGAAGCGCGGGCCACGTTTCTTTTTTTGTCCAGTTCGGGCGTATCCACGAGGCATTTGTTGCGACGACAACGCGCGATCCTCTCCTTGTATCACGATGTTTAATGATCTGTTTTGGAAGGTCCATCAGAAAATCATTTATAAGCCATACTGGTCAGTTCATCGAGGAAAACCCACATAGACGAGAGTCAAATGTCGCCACACCGTCGTGTCATCGAACGATAGAGCGTTCGAAAAAGTAAAAAAAAAAAAAAATGGAAAATCTCGTATCCGCCTGAACTGGCATTCTCGTTTGGTCCGGCAGTTTTTCAGCACTGTTCCAAACTTTGGACCCTTGTATTCCCCTCAAATCCTCGCCCTTCTCTCCCTATTATTTATCAAGGGCGATCCACCACACCCCGAAGTGTCATTCCCCCTCTCCCCTTCCTCCAAAATATGACGGGGAACCAGCCAAAATTACGGCCGCACTCGAGCCAAAGTGTAAAAAAAAAAAAAAAAAAAGAACCAAGAGCTCGGTTTCCGGACACCGAAGCTTTCGCTTACTCGGCGTTACTTTCGCGACGCGTCGGTGACTGGCATTTTTATTTCCGAACGCCCCAACACGGGCGGAACCTTCGAGCGACCAACGGAGGGTGGATTGTTGACGCCAAATGGCGTAAAATCATTTCTCAATCACTTCACGTTCTTTTTTTCCCCCGTTACTTCATCGCCCCCAAAGTGTGCGGACAATCGATTAAAAAAAAAGAGCATTACCGCTTTTTTTTTATCCCGAAAAGTCATCAGCCATATGTGCAATGTAAATAGTCACCCTCCGACAAACCTACCCCCAAAAAATCGTACGAAAATCAATAATACTAATAAATAATTATGACAGTTGAAAAATGCAACCGCAACGATGGAAGTACGAAAGTACGTCACTTTCGCAGGTTGGATAGTTTTATCAGTTTTCTCACAGTTCTCGTTTACCCGATTATCGATGCGATTCGTTGCTCGGGGTCAGGGATCATAAATTCCTCGGTTGTTCAAAGATTCCGATGTAATCGGGATTAACGTTCCGTGACGATTTCGAAATATTTCGTTTTTCCAATGGTGTCCATCCTCCGAAGGATTCCATCATCTTCATCCTTTTTCTCTCCTCCTCCCCCCCCCCCCGCTCCACGCCATTCCGCCATGAAACCTGACCGGAAACCCTCAGGAAGTTTGAAACACCGCCGGTCACCACATATCGCGGTGACCCAAACCGCAGATGCTTTACGGGCTGCATTACTAGCACGGAGCAAGCGTGACGCCATCGAATTAGGACTGAAGAAAAAGAGCGGTTGATGCGTGGCGCCCGGTCTCGTGCTTTCGTCCCTTTTTCGTCCCGGTCACCCAGCCGAAATTTCACTAGCGTCTTTTTTGGGGTTCGCATTTTGCTTCGCGATAATTCGCCAACAATGACCACGAAGCTGAAAGACTGGCCGAGAGTTTCGACGGTGGATCGGGTACGCTGAAACGGGAATGGGAATTAGGCTGCGCGCGACTAATTCCTGATAGATACTCCATCGTGTCTGCTTTCATCGGGAAGAAAAGAGAGAAAGAGGGAGAGCGCGAGTGGCAAACGAAGAAAGATCGAATGAAAGGAGGGAACCCGTGTTTGAGTTGGAGCGTCGACCAATCAGGAGGCAAGCATTGGCAACGGAAGAAATCGGTACGAAGTGATTTAAAGAAAAACGGGAGGGATGGAAAAAGCTAGGATTGAAGAAGCGGTCCAGTTCTACGTTGACTTTTACGACCTCGAGCTAAATCGACAATAAAGGAGTGAGACTCCTTGGAATAAAAACGAACGCTCCTACAATGGCTAAGTAACACATTTAGGACGAATTATTGGCGAGCAGGAATGATTTTCGTGTCACGAGGAAAAAAAAAAGAAGAAAAAAAAAAGATTCAATGATTTTACGGAAGAAACGTTACGGTTGGACAATTACGCGCATTGAGATATCTAATTCACAAGGAAAACTGGACTTTGGACGATGTATGAAGAGATCGCACGAAAATGATTTTTTTTTTCTTCGGTTTCGAAATTTTTCTCACTTTCCCCGGGGACACGTTCTCGCGCTCACTTTTTCATCCCTCCGCCCTTTATCTTCGCTTTTACGCTCGTTCGGTCAATTACAGAAGCCATGTGTCATCCCCGTCAATTAGTGCTTCTCTCGCGGAGAAAGTTAAGCTCTCTCTCTCTCTCTCTCTCTCTCTCTCTCTCTTTCTTACTTTCTCGTCTCTCGGTTACACTTCCTTCGCTCTCTCCCTCTTTTCCCTCTGTCTATAATTTCTCGGGCTCGACACTCTGACGAGAATGACGGACTGCGGATAATTTTACGCATCCCCTGAGAAAGCGAGAACTCTCGACACTTCTGTCGACGGTCTTGTATACCAGCGAGAATTATTGTACAGCGGTGCTGGAATCATCGACCCCACGCAAATCTAGCTTCCCACATTATTTTTCTTCATTCATTGTTGCGCATTTTTTAAAAATATTTATATACATATATATTAATATTTATTTTTAATACGAAACACATTTTCTCCGAGATATATTTACAACGGTTATATTTCGTTTTTTTTTTCCTCTACGTCCATTCATTAAATCTAGAAAAGCGATTTTTACAGAAACGAGAAAAAAAAAAAGATCCGTTTCCGAGTCGAATTCGTCTTCGAGTCGAAATGCACACCGGAACTCTTTGAAACGTAATTTTTTAACGTTCCTATTTACTTTTCTGGAAATATTTTGAATTTTCTGAATTATTTTGGAATGTCCTGATTTTTAAAGAAAATATCCCGATTTTTTGTAGAATCTTCGGATTTTTAAAATAAATATCCTGTATATTTCAAAGAACTTTAAAATACTTCGATTTAAAACGGATGTACCGTTACATCTTGGTAAGGGAACTTCCGGTGAAAAAAAAAAATGGGAAAAAAATTCTTCGAGATTTGGCACGAAAGCTCTAGGCGAATAGAGAACACGCGATTTCCGCAAACGCGTGTTTCTTTCGTGATATTTAAAAGGCACTTTGCGGCCTGAGACTGCATTTTTGTCCTTTCACTCGTAAAAGCGGCAAAAGATTGTATACGGAAGTGAAACCGTGCTTTTCGTGGTCGTTGGGTACGTGTCACGTGTTGGTGGAAGTGCATTACTATAATACGACGTAAAACGTTATCCGCAGTCGTCACATTGGGAATTACCATGCAACGGAGAGAAAGAGGAGAGGAGCCACGAAATTAAAGGAGAAAAGGGAAGGTAGAATGAAAAAGAAGTCGAAACACGCGTGTTCGGTTAGTCAGCTGGCAAAAGGCGTAACCGCGTCGGCACTTTCCGTCCTGCTGCTGTCTATCCGCTTGCACTCTTGCAACCGTAAAAACGACCAACATGCGCATAATTTTACGCTCTCCACTCACGTAGAACTCCCGGCGTATACATATATTGGACATATATACACAGACTTGTCCAAAAGCATTGGACACCCTGTACATTTTCTATTTGGACTAAACGTCGAATATCTCGGTGAAAAAATATCGTTAACCAATTATCCAAACGAATTTTTGAAAAGGACAACATCCCCGTTGTTTTGTTTTCTTATTTTTATTTTTTCGATTTTTTTTGTAGCTTCTACGTTATTTTGAAAATGCCGGTGTTTCTATAATTTTCGTTCTTTGCTAAATTGCGAAAAATTTGCATTTAGGTTCGAAAAAAATTGTAGAATGTGAAAGAGACATTCAGAAATAATGTTAAAAATAAATATCGAAGAAAATATAAAAAAATTATATTGAAAAAAAAAAGATATTTTTTAAAAATATACTTGAAAAATGTCGAAGTATACTTTAAAAAAATGTTACGTAATTTTATTAATGGAAAATGTGTCGCGATTCTTCGCTAAGAAATATTTCCTAAATTTCCATAACTATAAGCTACTTTATTTGAGCATTTAAAACTCTATAAATTTTATATGGACTGTAATAAAATTTTATGTACGATTGACCCCCAAGAACAAACTCAGTTTTTCCCAGTTATAGAATAGCCCATATAAATTCATAGGTACATACAAGCACCCCGTATTGACTGGTGGCATATGAAAGCAGTCTGGCACGTACCAGAATAGGTAAGAAACGCTTCGCCACCCTCGACGCGTCGTCTTTATCGCGAAGATGATCAATCTGTTAAAAACGATACGGGCGTCTAATCGAGTCGAGCGGGAAAATAATTTATGCCCTCCTTGCGTCGAAGTCCATGTACATGAGATCGTTATATAATTGACCACTCGTGTATTCCATTTGTCTAACGTGGAAATAATAACGAGATAAGATCGACGTGTGTCTGTAAGTTCGAGACTATTTTCTGGAGCGACTAAAAAAATGCCAAACGAACTTTTGACTTTGAAATAATAATGAAAATACCAGCTCAAGAAATTCTGTACAGAAACTTCGTCAGGTTTAAAAATTGAAATTGGGCAACTCAGGAAAAAAAAATAATAAAAGTTAGAATATTGAAAAAAAGACAAATTTTAATATAAATAAAATTGTAAATAAAGATTATATATAGAACACTAGTTTTAAAAATTAGAGGACACCGAAAAATCTTAAATTTTCCGTTGATTAAAAAAAATCTGCATTTAGGAAAACATAGTTGTAGTGCGAAAACAAAAAACCGAATAAAAGCTTCAAGTCTCGAGTTTGCAGATTAGAGGTTTAACATTTTTATAATTTATAAAAAAAAAGATTTTGAAAAAGTTCTAAAAAATCCTAAAAATTTAAAAGGTTCCGAAATTTCCTTAAAACCTTCCGAAATTTCATTTTTCTCCGAGCGTGTCGAACAATATCGCTTTCCCCACTAAAAAAATGAAATTCCGTTTTATAAAATATACCTATTTAATTGTATTTCGAAAACATAATTCAATATGCAATATATAACATAATTATACGCACAGCGGGTTCAAAAATGAAAGGACACAAAAACCGTACGACAATAAAATACCAAAAACGTGTATTCTCGGTATTTTATAATCATAGCTGCATATGGGTACGAATATTCCCTCTTACCCCACGAAATTTATAGTGTATAATTTAATATTTTTTTTTTTAATGATCGGTCGAAAAGAAAAATGAATATATCGAGTCGAGGGTGGTCGATTTTATTCACAACCCTTCGATTTGTCACGGTTCGTTCTCATTCGACGAATTTTCGAGCGAGATATAATTACAATGGAGCCTTATGGAGACCTCCCGCAGCGAGCGTTGACTTTTCATTTTTTTTTTTTCTTTTTTTTCTGATCATCCATTATAAAATAATAACGGCAATAATGCTTATTCCACGTGGGCGTAAGCCGGGTAAATTCAGTGGCGAGGTAATGCCAGTGTGCAACATTGAACGCAGCGTTGCAACGGTGCAGCGGATCTGACGTTATTGGCTCGAGCTTCGTGGGGTCTCCCTTCCTCTCCCTCACACTCCTTTATTTCTCCCTTGCGTTTTGACGTCCGTCCCGTTCTTGCACGAGCGTCCGGTGTGGGCACATACGCTCTGCCTCCGCAGGGGTGAGAAATTAGACTACTTGTATATGTATATTCGTCGCCCTCGTTAACAGAGCGTGACTCCTCGTTACGATCCCTCGGACTTGCTCTACGGTTGACGTATACGCGTACACATGTCTCGATCTATATTTCAGGGTGCCGCGGAGAAAACCCCCTTAAAAACGTAGCTTTGTGTTTGTTGTGCCTTTACAATGGACGTTATATACCAAATCTGCAATTTTGATTCTTGCGACTGGGAGATTTTTACGAAACGTAATTAAAAAAAATAATCAATGAAAAAAAAGATATTTAAAACTTTGTAAGTGTTCTTTTGTTTGTTTCGGATTCGATGCATTTCGCGTTAACAATTTTTATTTTAAATGGAAACAAAACGAAAGCAAAAAAAGATTTTTCGTACGTTTTGTTTCATTTTGGCGGTTGGTTTGTAAAATAATGAAAGATTTGTTTCACCGATTAATCAATCAATCATCGTTCGAAGTCTCAATATATATTGAACACTTGACTAATTATTGGTAATTATAAGATTATCTGAAGATATTGTTTTAATAGATTAATTGAGAATGTCTTTTTATGGTTGGAACAGATGAACGATCACTGATGAAATCACAGACACTTCAATATTGTCGAATATCGCTTCGATTGTCACTCAAAGTGGAAAATGAATATTTTCAAAGTTTTTATTTCTCCTCCCATTTTCAAACAACTTTTATACCGGTTGTTACGGATTTTTTTTTGGTTTTTGATACATCCAAAAATGAAATTTAATATCAAAATTTCATTTTTTTCTAATTTTCGATTGCTTTGATTGTGAACTGTCTGATAAAAAAAAGCGATGTACTGCAATTGGCACAAAAGTTATCGAAATATTACGAATAATTTATTAATTCCAAAAAAACAAATCGACATTGACAAAAACTCAGGACTGAACAAAGAAAAAAAATCTTTATCACGAGCTTCATCGGTTATCAGCTATCAGTGTTAAATGATTATCATTGTTGGAATTAAAGTCGAGCGAGCTTCGGACACGGGAGTAAATTAATGTGCAGTTGGTGCCCCCGTACGATACACCCGTTATTCAACATCGTCCGAGTCAACTCTCGACCGAAACGCAGCGCTCGCGTTGCAGTGCGCCGGTCGTTACGAATAATTTCGCATTCATGCCCTTCCACGGGGTTCATTTGTAATGTACGTCAAGGGGGTTGTGTCGGTACCCGCTGCGGTCATCCCCGACCCCTCCGACGATGTACGTTCCCGTGCAGTCGCAATAAATTAATTTTCAAGCAGTCGAGCTACCCGGTCAATCGTCTGACCTGACCCGGGAGTAAATATTAGCGATTTAATTGTAAATCTCATTGTTTTACTTACTCAATTATCATTTGATTCATTATTTCTAAAAAATATAATTTAATTGATGATTTTTCGATGATCATTTATATGTTTCTCGATTATCGATTATTATTTAATCAATTATTGCTCGATTATCGATTATTAATTGATAAATTATTGCTCGATTATTGATTATCATTAAGGTTTTATCCAGTAATACTTTAATTACTAAATAGATGTTATTTCATTATTAAATTTAAACGAATAATAAATTCATTTATTTTAACAATTATTCATTGAATTATTCAACTTAATTTAAACCGTGAAATTTCTTTTTCCTAGTATTTGTCGAATCATAACTTTTGGTTTGATTTTTTGAGATGCTGTGATCATTTCAAAAATTCTTGTTTGTAAATCGATCTGTTTTCGGGGCTGAAAATTTGCAACCCTTTTCATTTTACCATGAGAATGACTTCGATTACGTTACGGTAATAATATCACGTTGTACCGAACGTGCGTACTCGCTTGGTCGATTGAAGGCTAATTAACAAACCCTCGACTCGTCAAGGGTGCGGGCGACGAACCGAGAGGGTCGAAGAAAGGGCCACGCGACCTTTCGAACCCAACGCGATCATCACGACATACGGAGACTCGTGCCATTGTAAATATAAAGCGAACGGGAAAAAAAAAAAAAACGTAATTTTTGTTCTGTATTACATTTCGTGAAATTTTGTCAAATCATCCGATTTAATAATCCGGTGGTGAGTTTCATCGATCAAGGATCACTTTGAGGACGTCATTATTGGTCGACCTCTGTTGTATCATCAACAACAATGTTTGGCCACTTTCGTTGTTGATGAAGTCCTACCAGTCATGGCTTTGCTTCAGCGAACACACTGAAGAGACTCTATCAAAATTTACAATGGGGAAAATTCGCGTTTACCACTATGGGGTGTCCTGATAGTTCGACGGTGACTGGACAATTTTAGGTGTTTCTTTTTTATTTTTTTTTTTTTCGGGTCAGCGAATACGAGAAATGGTCTTCGCCCAAGGGACATACGTCCTAGCTCTATTCATACCTGGATTCACAGCTGAGTTACGTTTTCATCGAAACCACGCGACGTCCCGAAAAAGTTCGCCAATCAAAAAAAAAAGTCCCATACTTCATCTTTTCATCGTCAAATCGACAACAAAAGATCGGGATCCCAGCTTCGTTGAGAAAACCGAAGAATTCTATGATCAAACTTTTTTTTGAGGTTACGAAGTTTTAATGATTGTGCAATTTTTCGATAATTTTTTTTTATATCTCGTGAAATTTCGGAAATGTTGGCACTTTTGGTTTTTGTCGATTTTTTATTGATGATACGAAATTTTGAAAATTGTTCGACGGCTTCAAATTAAAATGATACTGGTATTCGAATTCACAAATTTCCCGAACATAAGCCTTTGAAGCGGTCAAATGTACACATTTTGAGCTTTGTTTAATCTATTTTTATGAAGAAATGGCGCAGAAATTGGTTTTCGAAATTTTTTGACTTGGCACTTGTCACTTGTTCACTGCGCTAATTCGTAACCTTCGTCGCTACGATAGCTACCGTAAGCTGCAGCAGGAAAAAATGCCCAAAAAAATATTCTAGACACGGTTTTTGCATTTTTCCAGTCTAATTTTGCACTTTCGGCAAAATCTCGGGCATATTCGTAATCAGCGGAAAATTTCCGATCAAATATACGCTTTAAAGGCTTAAAAAACGAAAAAAAAATTTTTTCGACCTCCCAGGCCCGTT
>JAPYZI010002344.1:0-47512 GCA_030523105.1 Ophioninae sp. A BG-2022a | reverse complement strand
CATACATACCCCTTTGCGTTTTTTTTAGCGATTTTTCAAGTGGACTTTCCGGGAAAACTATTAGAGATATCGGTACGAATCCAACGCCATTGTTTAAGTTAGGCGAAAACCTTTTCTAAACCCCCCAATTGAACCTCCATAGCATACGAGCAGCCCACACTACGACCTTTTGAAATATCGTGATTTTCAGGATTCTGGGAAAGTGGCCGGGGGACGTCGAAAATTTTTTTTTTTCGTTTTTAACCTCTTAAAAGGGTCTATTTGATCGGAAATTTTCCGCTGATTACGAATATGGCCAAGTTTTTGCCGGAAGTACAAAATTAAACTGGCAAAATGCAAAAAACATTTCTAGAATCGTTTTTGGACATTTTTCCCTGCTGCAGCTTACGGTAGCTATCGTAGCGACGGAGGTTATGAATTATTGCAGTGAACAAGTGACAAAGTGCCAAGTCAAAAAATATATTGCATGATCCATCTTGAATGAGGAGAATTTGGGACACGGAAGTGCCGGATCCTAATGGTCTGTTAATGTCACCACCCTTTTTATTTTTCGGGCTGCGAATAAATGACTTAGAGAGCTCTTTCACTTTTCGACCAACAATTGAATAAGCGACGGGTTCCTATGGGAAACCATTTTCATATAACCCATAAACGCGCGTTGCGCAATCGGTTTAACGCGTGCGCCAACACGGACGCGATACATTTTTTTATATTCTCTTTTGGCCTTTATTACTCAATTCTACTTGTATCCCGCGGGGTTTTAAGGGGTGGGAAAAAAGCCAGGAGCCACTAGAAAAATTAACGAGCTGTGCGATAAAAGTCAGCAGCGCAGGTCTGTGCAGCCTGCATGGAGTGACTTCACAATTGTGTTTCGGACCGATGGAAACGGACCAAAACTCATAACCACCAACGAACCAATCCCCATAATATACGTGCATACACATACACATATATATACACATAGTATATAAATATATATAATCCTAAAAACAATCTCAAAAAGAAAAATCTAAAAACTTGATTTCAGTACGTATCCGAATGACTCTTACGTACTTTCCGTGATCTCCAGTGTTTCGAAAAAAAACCATTTTTCGATCTTTTGCTTTCGAACTTTCTGTATGGCTAGAAAATACGTAGGCGTTCATTACTTTTTTTGACCATCCTCTACGCATGTCCGTCATCGAAGGTGAACGCTGTGCACGCTCGAAAAAAATTTGCATGGTTCGTTCCATATCGAAATTCCACGGTCGTGCATTCTTTCCCGATTCATCAACCGAGCCTGACATTTTTGTTTCGCAGACTCAAAAGTGGCTGATGTTTTCGAAATATAAAAAGTACAAACTTTCAGCTTAATTGAACATTGGTCTCAATTATTTTCGTTGTAACTCGGAGACAGACAAAAAAAAGTTATGCATCAGTGTCGTCAAAGGTGTAAAATATCGAGAGTCTCCAAACACCAAATGAAATAATAAAACGAAAACGGAAAATCGAACATCCAAAAAAACTTGCTGTCACGTAGTAATACGCGACGGTTTTACGTTTTTGCCTAAAATATAAATAGACCGAGAAGCCCAGTCCCTCCCCCGCTACGTCGCATATCAATACGTCAATATATTTTTTTCATATTTTTGCATATCGGTCCATTCTCGCTACATCGTTGACGTTCTAAAAAAAAAAAACGGCATTCGGGTACGAGGTTGCAATAGCACGATCCTCATAATTCGGACGCGGTATGACTGTTAAATCTCGGTTATTACAGAAACAAAAGGGGCAACAAGCACAAAAAACACCACAAAAAAATGATACAAAAAGGATCGTTTCACTTCCCATTTTTACCGTTGGAATCGGGTCATATTGCGGCTGGTGAGTGAATCAGTGCGTAGGCAGAGGACTTTTGATGCAGCCGCGTATATACATGGACGATTTTAAGGGGAAAGTGAAAAAATGAGCCACCGCGGGAGCTGCGAGTGTATAAAAGACCACGAAACGCAACGGTGTGCGTATATGGCTCTGGTTGGCTTTTATTCTTTCTCGGGTCTCAGCTGTATCTTTATCGCGTGTCTACAGGTATACATGGACGCGGACGTTAATTTTGAACGCAGGGGAGTACTTGGAGCGTAAATACGTGTGCGTACACTGAATTAATGCACCATCGTAGTGCGTCCGAACTGTGTGTACAGGTATTGCACGTGTATAGCCTATCTCAACCGCATCTTGCGGTTCTAGAACGTATTCTGTTCTCTCTGTGCGGATGGCTTGATGCACGCATGCATAATAAGCGAACTATGGTGGGGGCTTTATTGACCCAACGGACCAGCATTCTGCGTGTCCTAATAAATCGATAAATAAGTATTTAAGCATGTACACGTATAAACTTTTGTGTATATGGACTAGCTTTCATGCACTGCTTCATCCAAGCGAATTTCACAATGTATATCCAAATACTTTCCACCGATAAAACGTGGACGTAAATAATTAAATCAAATAAAATTTAACGATCTTTTTTACAACGATGTTTGTCTCATCCACCATTAAATAATTTTTTTAATAATTTACAATTTATAAAAACCAACAAAATCAGAAATAAATTGCGTTGCACCATTGGGTAAAATCATCCTGGATGTCCAATTGCTCGGTTCTGTCCAAATTGTGTCAGGTTTATACGAAAGTTACGAAAGTTCATACCAATTGAAAATGACCGTAGAACATTCCGACCTGAACCTTTCGAAAGTTCATTTCGCAAAATGCAGTTTCGTGTATTTGACTATCAAGTCGTAGCTTGACTACCGCGCGATATGAATTTTCTCACCATTCAAAGTTTCGCGGACTGAATGAACGGAGTTTGAAGCACGTTGTTTGGGATAGCAGGGCGATTTCATTTTCTTTTTTTTTCTCGAAACAAAAAAAAATCGAGGCTTCTCTGGAGCGAGATGTGGAAGCGGAGGAGGTTGACGAGAGTACCGGACATGCAATCTCGTCCCACGTAACGAACACACTACACCTCTCGAGCCAACACAATTTTCTGTCTCTCTCTCTCTCTCTCTCCCCATCTTTCTTTTAGGGCTCTTCTACATGCACGTGCTTGACGCAGTCGCACGGTAGGTGTATTTATCGCGTTGGCTTTACTTCTCGGCAGAATACACTGTGATAGACATACACACGTACATAAAAACGTAGGTATACACGGGGTGTCCCAGTGTAAATGAAAATTTGAAATATCTCATGAACGTTAACACTGTGCAGTTACCTGGAATTAAAATAAGCCCAAGCACACCTTCTTATGATTAGTGCAATTTTTCTTGCCTATCGTTCTTTATTTCAAGTGCAATTTTTCATGATTATAACTATTTATTTCACTCTTGAATAGATTCTCATCAGAAGTGCGAATAAATAACTTGTTTACTGCCCACTATGGAGCTGTTCTTTTTTTCTTGAATTATCGTACCTCAAGAAAATCACCGTTAAATTATATGAAAAAAAATCGACAATTGCAAAAGTTTTGTTTTTTTTCGTTACAGAAGAGTTTTTTTTACGTATTGATAAGTTGCACGTTTTTAAAATTTGATAGAAATATAATACCGAGAATTCTACCATCTAGAATATTCAAACCGAGTCCCTGAATTTTCTTGAGTAATTCGGAACGATATGGCCAACGCAGAAATTGTTTAAACACGGCTGGGTTGATCTGATTTTTTTTTTAATTCATAAGGTAGATTCGACAAATTTCCCACATCTTTAGTGTTTCAATAATATTAACATCTTTATCTAATACAATAACGTTTTGAATATTTTCGATCTTTTTTGTGAATGAAACACATCCTTTTCTCTACAGTCTTCATTTTGATAAAACGTTCATCAGCGGTAACGTGGTTGGGACGTTTTAAGGTTTCTGGTAAAATCTGACACCCTGTATAACCATATATATTTATATATGTATAAGATGCCTACGCGAGCTCACAGCTGACCCTGTTGCGAAGAACGGTGAAGGAGAAGCTTTTGCAAGTCGGACTTTGCAACGTGGGTACGTCTATATAGGTGCAATGACCACAGCCACGAAGAGCTCGAACCTCCTTTGTCGCAACTGTATTGCATCCTTTCCTTTATTATTATTCTTATTCATCGTTCTTTTCTTCCGCTTCTACCTCTTCTCATTTTTCGTATCATTATTATTATCATTCCTATTATTGTCCTGATTTAACGAGGCTTTGTATTCCATTCGTGACCGACCCGGCGACCCCTCACGCGGATCCCCGAGGGCTTTTCTTGATGTTTCTTTTAACACGATGAATATTCATATCGAGTGTAACTATACGTAGTTAGACACTCAACCCTTTTCGCTCTGTCCATTCGTCTATCTTGGAGTCGATCGGATGCAGCGAGTTTACCTGAATAGTATCGAAAGCAGTTTAACTTCGATCGAAAGGCACTGACAAACAATGAACCTATTGTTAGTTTTACAAAGTGCCATTACTACTTTATCGATGTACTCTGATATTTCTAGCAATTGGCCTGAAATGAGGACGTTAAAAAATTCACTTTAGAATCATAAGGAAACTTTCGTATTGCACAATCTTTTACTTTGATTTTAAAAAGTACGACAATAGCCAGGCTTATAGCTGTAAAGCTCGATTTCCCGAAAGAAAAGAACTTTAATAATTGGATGCTGATAAATAGAGTAACATATAAAAAGAATCAGCTAATTAACGCAGCTAATTAACGCAAAATAAAAAAGGTAGCAAGGGTCGACGTACGATGCCGTTTAAGAGTTTCCAAAAATCGTCATAACGCGATCAATTTTTTGTATTACGACAGAAACGTTGCACATCGAAATTACAATTCTTGGGTATAAAAGGGTGGGTATTCGAAACGGGAAAATTCGTTTGATTTCATTCTACGCTTTTTTACATACATCAATAAAATTGAACCACCCTACTGAATATCCTTTCTTGAAAAGAGCCTCAAGTTTTAATCCCTATTCTTACAATTGAAATTGAGGTCTTATACTCTTGCGACCACTAGGCGATTTGCTGCAACGAAAATATTTGGGGAGAAATAATGCTAAGCAATTAATCCGTGTATTTTCCCCTTCCACGCAAAAATCTGTGTTACGACAAGTCCAATTTTACGAGCGAGTGACACTTTACCGCACACAGGGGAGAGGCCCTTATTATTTTAGGGATCTATGGGGGTTGTGCTCTACCTTGCACTCTGCACTTTGCTGCCTCGCATTAAGAGGCGAGGAGGGGGGATCGTGGCAAGAAGGATGGGGCAAAGAGGAGTAACTCTCTGATGCTCGTTCACCCCATCTACAAAATACACACATAAGCACGCCAGACGGACACAGAAAGGTCCTTTCAGAGCCACTCCTGCCTGTTCTTGTATTAAGCGGTCCTCTTCTCTTCTCTAGTGTATACTATATGCAAGTGACGTTACCATCATGAGGACCCGGGACGCCCATCATCAAACGCCCTTCGTCTTCAATCCCCCACACGATTAACCCACCTCTGCAACGTATTCTCCATGAAAATATATATACATGTATACTCGTACGTTTATATCACTGTAGGCAGCACGTGTGCACCCTAAACTGTCTTATATGACGAATTCTGGGTGGACTCGATCTTTCCAATACTTCTGATTACGGCTCTCAATCAATTAGATGTATAAAGGTGTATCAAACGTATAAACATCGCTACGTTACATCAATTAAATGCATTAGACGATTTCCATCAGAATTTTTCATCAATTGAATGCGTTAGCCGTTTTGCATTAGGATTTTACATCATTTAAAAGCGTTAGAAGTATATAGTTGTAATTAGATGTAAAAAAAGCAAATGTTCTACGTTCTAGTACATTAAATAAAAACTTGTTTTCGATTAAATATTTGTTTCAAATATAATATTTTTTTTAATAGCACAAGGGTTGTGGGAAAGATCGAGTTGATGTGGAATAACCCGTACATGGATTTACTATACGGCAACTCTAGTGGTACAACTTCAAGGCGTGGGTGAAGGAACAGTCAGTTATTTATGATGGCGCGCGCGCACACACTCTACTCCCTCTCTCTCTCTCTCTCTCTCCGGCTCTGTCTTGCGGACGAGTAAAAACCCGTTCGAATATTTTCGGCACCGGGTGGTCCAAGTTCTCGAAATATACACACCTTAACCCAATAATAACCCAATAGAGTAGAAGGTAAGAAATCTCGTACATCCCCCCCCCCCCCCCCCCCCCCCCCACTCCCCACCTCGTCGGGCCCGTCTTCGTGCATCGACAATTCCGTCTATTGCACGTTTTTTATGATTGTATTTTTATTGCCTGTCTGCAGCAAGACGCGCTGCCTCTCTTCTCCCATCAGAAAATAAAAATGTTGAATTAATATGCCCTGGGAATCGAAATTTGTTTTTTGTATATCTCTCCTCGGTCTCGATCGCGGAACCCACACGTTCTAGATGGGATTAACGACACTTATTTATAATCAAGTCTTATTTTGTTTAGTTACGTTTAGAACCACACCAGAATTCTTTTCGCTTTGACGTAAAACGGGATAAAAAAAAAAACGGGTCAGTTTTTTATTACGGTGCTGAACTATAATTGTGTCAATCATAATAAAAAAATAAATAGAAACATTGAAGTATCAGTTAATGGAAAAGGAGTGACATTGAAAAATCGTCGCTTTCGAGGCGTCGAGTATGCGTGAAACACTCCTAAGATTCAAAAGCACAGTTTTGAATATTTTTCCGAGTTCTCGGGTTCAAAGTTGTCCAAATTGTGTACACAGATATATTCCGGAATTATCGCGATCTCCCAAATATCCATTACGAATTTATAGTGGAACATATGTGACTGGAAACATAAGAATATTCTGATTAGACTCTTACACAGCGATGCATAGAGTGCATTTGAAACAGAATCGTAAAATCAAAGTATGACCGCGAGTCGTTACTGATATTGAGTTTCTTGCTGCATCTCTTCGAACTCGGAAAGGTTTCTAGTGCTGAATTTGTCAGTATTACTTTCTCCAATTGAACGATAATAATAACGATTCGGCAGCCTCCGGACTCGCTAGATTTTCAATGGAATATCTCGTCATCTCCGAAAAAGTTAAATCAAAAGATACCCGTTGGATTTCACACTTCGACAACGAAATTTGGGAAATCGTCGATGGTAGAATCAGAGATATGTCTGATAGATTAAAAGTTATTGGGGGTCATTTTTCATGCCTTTAATATCGGTGGTCCTGTGTCTCATTTTGTCGAGTATCAAAACCTATCAATCGTTATAGCACGCTATCCAATCGTGTTCGAAACCTCCGCAGTACGAATCTCACCAGGCGATATTGATTTCCATCTATCCTTTTCTCCTACATGTCTCTCCGGCTCTCTATATCTTTCTCCTCCCTTTCTCTCTCCGTCGCAAGGTTCAAAAGCTCGTTTACATAGATATAACATTGACAAACAGACTCCGACTGACCAACAGGGAAACTCGTAATACATATGTATATATATCGATCACAGGTAGCACGAAGAGATACTCATACATACACATATACGTATATCAATGTTTCGCGCGTTACTCATCAGACATGTAACCATATAGCGAGTTGTTCGAACGACTGTGTACCTCGTGGTCAGAATAATCGAACTCTTGCATCGGTCCAATTCCTCTCCGCGAAGATGTTCGCAAACACATAAAGCGCATCGCCGCTACAATCCTCTTTTCGAATAAGGGCGATTTCTCGGCGAGTAACCTTCCCTTCTCTCATTCCTCCAAAGTATCCACAAATGAGATGCAGAAAAATCGTAACTTCAGAATTTCCACATTTTTATTTGCTCCAAAAATAAGCGAGCAATGGGGTTACTCTTTATTTATCATAAAGTGGGAGAAATAGTGTTTTTATAAAACGGTTATTAATGCAAAAAGATTATTTTCTTTGCCAACGGTAATTAATGAAAAGTCTGTTGAAATGTAGTAATCTGAAGAAGTGGTTTTATGTATTTACAATCATCGATCAATTATCAATCGTATTGATTTTCATTGAATGTCAGTACTTAAGAACTAAAGATCATTGGAAACGAATTGATACATAAAAATAATTTTTCGAGGTTAATACATTCGTTTGGGTTATACAACGTGTTTTATGAGAAATTTCCTCAAATTAAGATATGAATTAATTCTTTTCAAGTCAACAAATTGGCTATGTTGTTTCAAATTAATATTTAATATCAAGTCAATTTTGCTATATTAAAAAATTGACTTGATGTACTTGAATAAAAAAATTTGATATTTTTTTCGAAATGGACATGGTTGAGAATTATATTCATTTTTCTAAACTAAAAAATTTAGGAAATTTGAAAATTTTTCTAAATTAAAAAATTTGAGAAATGTTGTCATGAGACTCGCCGTATTCATACACCCGCTTGGCGTTCGCACTTCTGGGTTTGCTCTTACGACGTACACGTGTATATGTATAGCGATAGTGGAAAGAAGGGTATAACCCTTTCTGCCGCGTCGTGAACTCGGCAAACCGTGTGTAATGCTGATAAAAAGCGGTGCACACTTTTCTACACAGACATACAATATTCATACGGTTTACATATGTATAGCGTACATGCATATGTACGTGTGCATTCGGTAACGAACACGGGACTTTCCGTTCTTATCACCTGGTTCTTGCTACGCCGGACGATCCTTATACACATATATTTTACCCAGTGGATAAAGAGAGTATTTGCACCTCGTTTTGCTGTATATAACCCTCCGAAAAGAGAAGAATATTTTTGCAGTCTATTTCATTCGATGGTATTTCTTATTCATTCTATATTTTTGATTTTTTAAATATAATCTAAATAATAAATTTTAATCAAGTATGCTACGTTCGATTGGCAAATACTTTTTTTTATATTACTATGAACCTGAAACTGAAATTCTGAGCCGATTTAAAATTTAAACAATTTAACTTGTATTTCATTGTTAAATAATATATATTCATATATTTAAATAAAATATTTGTTTATCCGTCGCAGAACAAAAAAAAGCTGGTTAATTCGTATTGTATAAAATAAATTGTCGAGGATGCACGCCGAGTAAATAAACTCCAACAATGCACTCACAAATTGAAATTTTGCTATCAATTTTACCAACGTTAAAAATGAACAATAATAATTAAAAAATGCATACGTTTCGCGAAAAACGCTAAAACCCATGCCACTATATGTAATCCATGTCGACAATCATCGATAGCTTTCTCGCCGTTCAGTTTTTCACAACCGTCACGAAAAAAAAGGAAATCATGAAAAATAATGATTGTTTATGTTGCTTCTGCAGAGAACTCACGAAATACTTGCATAACTTACTCTTTCTGTACACGCCTTTGTTAGAATTTATTTGACCACGGTTTCGGCTTTTCGAGGAAATAAATTTCCGGTAATTCCTGTACAATGACTACTGAGAGAAGAAGGGATAGCAACTGAGCTCGAAGAGTACTTTAATCGCGTGTATGTATTTACGCGTATATATGTAACGCTTTCTTCGATGAGATTTCGCAAAGCCACTGACGAAGTGTGCACGAACGACGGACGTCAGCATAATAAGAGAAGGGCAACGATGCAAGAGTGCATTACTGTATGCATGTATACAACGAATTGGATAATGCATGAAAGATCTTTTTCCTTCCCTCTCTCCGTCTCACTTCTCCCCAACCCCACTTTCTTCTTTTTTAAAAATATACTCAGTACAAGATGCATTTTTTTCTCTCACGTTCCTTATCTCCGCTGGCTGTCTTAATAAAATGTGAGGACGAGCATTAATTGTTTCGCCCGAAGGTTTCGAGAAAGCGATCTCTCATTTTCGCAATTCTCCAGGTTGGGGCGGGTGCGAAAATGCTCCGCAGTGGAAAAAAAATCGCTTGATTCATAATCTTACGTGTGCTATGTTACGAGTATGTGTAAATGTACGCGATACGCAATTTCACAAGAATTTCAACATACAGGGTGACAGCAAGCGCAAGAAACTCAACACAGGTGAGAACGTAATGTAAAGGAAAAGAAAAAACTACAATTGCTTGCAGTTTTCCTTTTCTTCACCACGAGGATACGGTATCGATTGTCTTCGCCATTGTACTACACTTTATTTTATTGATGGACAGTTGAAACAGATATACAGTCTGAAAAAAAACCGTCAATCACGTGCCCATATAGCCGAATTTAACTTCAATTGTTATTGAAAGTGGAAAATTAACATATCTCAGTGTTAATTTACTATTAAATTACCTAATGGTAATACTGAATATGTACGACATAATCCAGACTTTAAAATGCATGATCGATCAAACGCAGCCTAAAAAAATAAATGTACCCACAAGTATACAAAATTGTCCAATTGCAGCAGAATGCATTGGAGAAGAGTTTTCATAGTGGAATGTGTCGAGTCGAATATCTAACTGCGAAGTAACAATGCCTTTAATCAAGCATACCGTCGTCTAAAAGCCGAAAGAGATGACTGTCAATTTTTCGTCGTACGGTAATCCCTCGCGAATTGTTTTCTTTTATACCCGCGGGTACGCTTTGATTTTTTGGTGGGTATTTTCAAAGAGTTTAAAAAGCTGCAGAGGAGAGCCATCTCGGTGGATTCACCGCGGTCGAAATTCAGTCCCTGTCCGAGTGTGGCATTCTTCCTCGCTGAGCTCTTTCACCTTATACGGTCAGGAATCCACCGAATGTTGATTGAAGCAAAAAACGCGCGCGCCCTTCGGTTAAGGTTGACTGGCGTATAATGGCGTTCCAAGTAACATATAGAAGGGTACCCTGTGATGCACGAGGGACATTTTTCAGCATCCTCCCATGAGAACGATTCTCAAATCCTCCGATGACGATGACGAAAAATCCATGTATTTTAATTTGTGTATCCTTGGCAGTCGAAGAGTTAAATAATTGCTCCGAGACCGAAGCTGCGACGACGCTAGCCCGAAAATAATTAGCGGTCATTTCAGTGACGCAAACCTGACGTTTCCTCAGTGCTAACGATAATCACTCATTGTCTCTGTCACGCTAACATTGCGGACAGTTTTGCAATTCATAGCAAAGTAGCCACCCGGAATTGCATATTCTCGTATATGAGCTGCAAATATCGTTCCACGACTAACTTTGGTTTTTTTAGAAGAAAGTTAGATTTGAGTTAATTGAATTGTTCATGATGTAATAAGATTAAAAAATATTTTTCACTTTTTTCAATAGTGCCCTCAAGGATCGTACATTTCCATTTCCTTCTTAATAGACGACTTATTGAATGTACATCTCATAAAGTGTAAAGGGAAATTGTAGAAATGCGTGCACTATAGACGATAATATAATTAACATAAAAATAAACTTATAATAAATATAGATGGAAATATATTTAAAAAAAGAATAAAAAATAAAAAATACAAATAAAAATAATAATTTATCAGCTGGCATTAATAACGAAGGAGCCGGTCCAAAATCTTCCATCGGCTGTACACCGGTGTCTAATTCTTTTGAGTCAGATGGAAGTGTAAATGCAACCGAAACCAGTCCAAGGACCTTCACATTTTTTGGCTGATAATCGTGGCCCGTTTTGGCCACATTGCCACTCGATTGGCCATGGTCCACCGAGTCGTTGATACATCCAAGTCCAAATTAAAAGGTTTGCGAAGTTTAAAAAGATTCCTTTGTGCGCGCACACACGTATTTTCGTTTCGAGTTTCCTGCGCACGGTTGGGTCGATTCTTCGTGTCGAATAAATATCTTTGGTGCATGCTCGTTGGACCGTTGGCGTGTGTGATACTCGTTTCACGGTGCATCTTGCCCCTTTCTCTTCCCCTTCGACTCTACCTTTTCTCCCTCGTTCTTATCCACTTTCACTCTTGAAATTCTCTTATTTTCTTTGACCGTGCCACGGTTAATTATCGTATATTCTTCGAGAGAGGTGTGCGCGTTTAAAAGGGCCTGGAATCGGCGACTCGCGGGTGCTCCTTTCTTATCGGCAAACTTGCCGGCCCAACGAGCCCTCTGAATCGCCCTTGGGTATAAAAACCGTATCCTTGATCCACGAGATACGCACTCGTAGAAACAGACGGGACCAAACTAATCGAGATCGGGATCATCTCTGCTTTTGGCTCGCATGCTTCTTCAACGCGGAATAACACACACGGATCTTGATGACGTGCATGGAACTTTTCCAACTCCGCTCAAGTACGATATTTTCTTGCACGATTGCCAGAGAAACATTAGTATGGTTTGGACTTTATTATGATTTTGACGAAAGATCACTGGTTCAATTATCGTGGGTAACAAAATTGCATCAGGTAGGCAACCTTTCAATCGGGCTAGTGGCGAATCGATGACAGCGCCAGAAATGCTGGTTTGCATATTTGATGTATTGCACACTGGGAAAAAATGGCTGAAACACTTTCGATTTATCTCCAAACGGAAAGGCTGCAAACAGATTTTTCTATCGAGCTAGTGGTAGATCAAAGACAGCTTCCAGTCATGCCAAAAAGGGCGTTCGAACACCGGGACTGTATTGCATTTTATGAATAAAAATGGCAGAGATGTTTTTACAATTCTGTCAAAAAAATGGAAAGTTGGTAACTGATCTTCTGATTGAACTAGTGGCAAATCGAAGATACTAGTTGTTAGAAACAAGCATTTGGACATGAGTCGAATTCCAAGAAAAAGAACAATGCCAGCGGTACTTTTGACTTGCTTGTCTTCAAATGAACGGTCGAGACCCAAGCCACGAGCGATCTTTGATCCGACACGTGTTTTCATGGTTAGAAAACAAGATATGCGTAAGTGGCACCATGGCTGGTGTCCGTATGACGTTACACCTAACAGAGCGTAATCGCTGGTATCCGAGTGAGCGAACGGCGCCAGTAAACGAGACACACTAGATCGCTCACACGTGTTGCATTCACGGTTTGAACACATCTCACGTATATTCCTCCCATGTACAAGCACAACGCGCTCCAATGTACTGCTACAGTGGACAGCAGATCTCAATAATTTACCCACCTCCCCAGCGCTCTGCGTTTGAAAGCAAAATGCATAACGTTACGTTCACACACCCGTGAACAAGCGACTGTTGCTTCTGTTGAAATATGATATCCAACAATGATCGCACGTGTATTCATTCAACCGTAACGCGCATAAAACCAATACTTCCTTAAAATTTACGAAATTGCCACATCAACCAACATTTTTCGACCATCTTCGAAGTAGATAATTAGCATTCGTTATTGATTTTCCAGCATTTCTTATCTATATGAAAATACAACTTTAGAACATTTATCAAATTAATATAGAAATATGAATAAATTATAATCATTCTATACGATCGATTAATAGAATTTATCTATCCATATAAATAAAAATGCATCGCTAAATGTGATGCTAAAAGAAAAACTCGAGAACGGCTGGACCAATTTAGCTAATTTTATTTGTTTAATATTCCTTGAAGTTCCAGGAAGGTTCTTATAAAGCGAAAGATTGGAAAAATTGCCCGGAAAAAAGTAAAAATCACAATTTGGTTTTTCGAATACAAATCACCACAGTAAAATAGTTTTCGACAAAACGGAAAATAAAAATAAATATATGTTTATTTTTATTTTTATATCATATGCTTTGCAAAATGAAAAGTATACATATTGATTAACATGGAAAATTAAATCTTGTTGTATGAAGTGCACGAAATGCAAAGAAGATTAGCTTAAGAATTGTATTTAAAAAATGTGAATTAAATCGCAAAATCATCAAGTGCGTAACTGTCATGTGCATCTCGCATGCAGCGTCCCATACGTGGTGCAAAATCAATGCATACTGCTGCATCTATGTATGCCTATTGTACATAATGTATGTACGTCTATGCGAAACATATATGTAAATGACAGCTGAAACTTCAAACATGGCGAGACTATATAGAAGCGGACGATGACGGTCCCGAGACGGAGTGCACGGTATAGCGAAAAGTGAACTTCAAACGTCACAGGCGAAAGCCCGTCGACCTGTAAAGACAAGGCGAAACGTACGGATCCGACTATTTCAAGAATGAAGACCGAACCAACCTCCAACATTACGATTCATCAAAGTCCGTGTATTTTCTCGTCCTGTAGTCAGGTCCATTTGCTTGCACTCGGCATATTTCTATTGTCCACTCGTAGTATTCGGAATGGCTCTTGGCAATGCGTCTCGTTGATCCAATGACGCATTAGTGATTTAATAAATAAACAACCAAAAATGCATGCCCGTAAAGTTAAAAAAAGGTTTACAGTAGTGTAAAATATATGCAATGTTTATAAAGAAGCATAACGGTAAAAAATCAAACTGCATTCAATATTTTGATCTTTCGGATGAAAATATTGATTTCTGATTAAATATTTCTGACAGTGAACAATGTGCGCTGCACCTCGATACGAGAATTGAAAATATAACATGATTATGTTGTAGAAGCAATGTGAAAAAAAATTGATAATGAATTAATGCAAAAAAAAGAATTAAGAAGAAAGAAAATTAATTTACAAACGTTAAAAGAATAAATACAAAATAACATTAATCAGAGACCAATAAACACAAATAAGGAAGTAATATCATCCAGAAAAAATCTTAATTGGCAACAAAAAAGATTGTCAGCCGGTGATCTATTATTTCTTTTTTTCACTTTCTCTTGGAGTTCAATTTTGTCACGCCCTTTCAAATCGGTGAAGATCGGGAAAAATACGGTTACTTTTTCATATCTATTTTTACCTAATTGCGTCCGTCGTGAGTATTTTCTATTGCGTCAAAAGATTGTCGAGAGTCGGGAGATAACTCAGACGTTTTTGGCTTTCCAGTTACGGATATCAAACGACGTAGGAAAAATGCGCCCTTTTGAGAAGCAACCGTCTGGAGTGAAACGATCGCGATTAAAGATCGCACATGTATAATCCAAAAATAGAGAGTAAGACCGGATTCCGACAGGGGCAGAGAAGCCGAAGGGAACCGAAAAGGGGAAAGGAGATTAAAAAGAAAACGAAAGGAAAGCGTCGAAGAAGGAAACGAATGAATAGAGGGGGATGAGACGGAGAGAGAGAAAGAGAGAGATATGGAGGGGAGTTCTAACGTTTAATGGTGCGAGTCTCGAGAATTACTCTCCACCGGATGTTGCGTCGAAGGTTCGCAATATATATATACATATACATGTCTGCCAAGATTCTATATTTATTGTTAGAAGCGACTTGGCGTATAAAGGTTTGTGCCACTTTGAAAGCGATTCACAAGAGTCAGCTTTTTGGTCCCTATCCGGAAGTGCTAAATTCGCTATTGGAAATATTTATTGTTTATCGAAAGGTCAGAATGTTACTGAGCAATGATGACGTTTCGACTGGAGAATGTTACGTCTACGCAGTGAGAAAAAATAAATAATATCAAGGAGGTGACTCTGAGGTTCTGAGGCGAGTTTCTGGACAACAACGGTTCAGAGACAGAAATAGAGAATCGAGTCGATTGTTCAGCTGCAGTCACTTCTGTGTTTATTCATTTTGTCGATCTGTTTTTTTTTTTTTAAGAAATTCACGAACCTAATACGTGCCAATCGTACTCTTGTTTTTATTTTAAAGGAAACGTTTCTTCTACGTACTTCTTCTGAAATTAAAATGTGCATCCTTAAAGCGCTATAAATATTTCTTTTGTTGCTGATACGAATCTTGACAAATTTTACGAAAATTGCGCATTAATTTTTCAAAACATGAATTTACATATTTATGTTTTTGATGTACAAATAAAGATTTTGTAGAATGATGAAAACGTGTAAGCGAAAATATAAAATGGTATTTCACACTCCACCATTGCTTTTTTGGTTTATGGTTTTTAAGCTCGATAGTAATGTGTTTTTTATTTCTTTAATAAACTTTTCAGTATGGGGCGATCGCTATGTTTTTTTTATTGATAGATGTGTACAAATAAAGGTTTGCTTGCATTCTGGATGTAATCCCTGTACATCGATATTCCATTTGCACTCGGCGCCTGGATTTTTCAGCTACCCGCTCATTTATCTTGCGAAAGATATTGATTCACACGTCGGGAATTAAATGCAATCAGTCTCACAGTGCCTCTATTGTTTACAATCATGACCACACTCCGTTTTTTCTTTAACGATGCGTGCAAATCAATACGTTACCACGAATTTAAAAATCCCTCGAATTAATAATTATTAAATAAATGAACGCACTCCGAAAAACATCCTCAACCGAGATTTCGTAGTATTTTTGCATTGTCAGTTGGCTATTGTTTTCGAAAAATTCAAATTCAGCATTTTTCGAATTATTATAAAAGTGCAGCCAAATGTTTCATGCCCTTCCTCGCCACTCGTATCTGATTTATTATTTGCAAATTCTGTTTCACTAATGAGTGTCCATCGATGTGATTCCCTTATGCGTGCTTCTATAGCTTACGTGTTACACTGTCATGTAAATCAAGCGTGTCTCATTCATCATGCGCTTAAAAACGTACGAAAATCATTGACGAGTACGAGGTGGAGGGAATAATCATCTGTAAAAGGATTTGCCAAAGTGTTGCAGCCATATATGAAATTTTGTTGTCGGAAGCTGATCATATGATGGCATTGTCGGTTCATGAAAGACGTGCAAAGAAGATTGTACAGGAACATGCCCAGACGTGGCACTTTATTTCTACCTTTTATCTCTTTTCTCTCTTTCTTTCTTTCGGCCCCTCTCTCTCTTCCTCTCTCTGGTTTCATTTTGCTCCGGTTGCTCGTCTTATCTCGTTTATCATCTCGCGTTTTACTGTACTCGTTGACGTTTCGCGCGTCAAAAAATTAAATCTGCCAGGAGCTTAACGGCGGAGTAATGATTCTGGGAACGCATTTCGTAATGCCCGCTCAACCGAGGATTTAAGCTTTTCGCACGTTGAAACGCACGCGTATAGGACAGCTCGTTAGAATCGGAAGTCCTCCAATCCCGTCTTCCAACGATTTGCTCGAAACTTTCATTTATTTCTCTCTTCTTGCAAGTTGTTATCCTTTTTTTTTGATAATACTTTGTTAAAAAAGTAAAAGTCATTTCTTACACCTACACATTGTAAATTTTTATCTCAACATAAATATATTTTTTCTGCTTTTACGAAATTTATAGTAGAGAATTTCATAAATGCTTATGAACGGAAAGATTGAACCATACTAATAGTTTATTATATATTAATATTGTTATATAATCAATTGTAAAATATCTTTTTAAAAAATGGTCTCCAAAATATACCGCCTAAAAAAATGGACCCGATAATTGTTTAAATTATTAATCATAAACGAATTATTGATTCTGTTAAATAACAAATAATATATGATAGCCCAAGAAATGAGCGTTGGAAAATTCCATACAATTGTCACTATCAGTCGCGTATCATTCTTGAAAAAAAAAAATAGATTTGTCGACTCACGAGGAGCACGATAATATACACTTTTCCACGGATCGTCGTATGTGTAAATAGACCTTGGTATACTTATAAAAAAACCGCGATTACGCCGATTCAGCGAGTAGGTACTTCCGCATTTTTCTCTTTTTTATGAATGTAAGAGAGTCATGGACAATTGACTGGGCTTGACTGTGTTATAAACTCCACGGTGGCAATAAGAGTTAACGAAACTTGCCATCTTGGTAACTCACAAAGAATATCATTCATGACATTTTCTCGAGCTGTGCGGGGCTGCATTGCGTGGGTTTTATTGGTTTAGACTGGATATACTGTGAATTATATATATGTATGTTCGTGCGTGCGTATTTATGTGTCTCTATACCATTCTTGTGAGGGAAAGATCAACGTATATATTTTACTACTGCGTATATGCCAGAGCTCACCATTCAAGGATTCCACGGTCAAGAGCAAGCGTTTCGTTTAAAATTCTGGCACACTGCCAGCGGCTTACGAACGAACGAGGCATAAAGATATTTTTTTTTTAATGGATACTGAGGAAACACGTGATAATTAATGTGTCACTGATTCCAATCGATTAATACTTGTGTGACTAATCATCACACAATGCTCCTAACAACAGCTACACAATTATCACTCTTTTTTTCGTCGAGTATTGAATATTTATGAATATTTATAATATCTAAATTCAGTGATAATTTAACAGAAATTTGTATACAATAATAACTTTATGAAACTGATAAAGAATACCAATTTAAACATTTAATTCATCATGACAGTTAACACAATACTAATTTTACATCAGAGGAAAATTATTCAGTGGAAATATAATCAATGAAATCGAGTTTGACTTGGCAAACTTTTTTTCAACGAATTTTTCAATCAAATATAGTTAAAAGCTGACTAAATTCCCGAAACGTTTGATTTTTAATGATCAGGATTAATGAGATAAAAAATATTTCTATAAATTGATATATATATTTGGTCTACTTTTTATCAATGTATAATAATGTCATAACATTGCGAAGCTATTTATGATTGATCATTAATCAATTATTAATTAGTTATGATTAATCATTAATTAATTGTTTGTAATTATTTTAAACTGCCAACCGTCACACTCCTCACTGCCAATAAAAAACACAACGTAACTTTCCAGAGTTTTTCGTTTATTAATTGTAAAATGTTGTTGGTTCGTTTCGTTATGCTGACAACAATTTGACATCGTTACGTATTGGAGTTAACTGACAATATCAAAGAGACAGTGATGGAAGAAGGATGACCAAAAAAATATACGCCATATTTATTTTTGGTCGTTAATAAAAAAAATGAATAAAAAGAGTGAAGGGAACGGGAATTTCAGCCGCAAACATACATCTCGCGCGCGTAGGCGACAAAAAATATATAGCGCCGGGTGGGCGTATAGAAGCCCGGTGCCACGATACAAATCGCATTTATGTGCGAGTATAATCGCAAAACTCTCCGCATATTATATGTATTTCACGCATGAATCACGAAGAACCGATTCACCGCTCTATACTGACTGCTCTCTGCTGATCTCTCGGTTGCGTTATTTCCCTTTTGCGTGTACGATTATCGTTATTCGTGGCTTGATGACAGTGTATGTGTAGAGGGGAGGGGACTAAGCATATATTATTCTTTCTACCGCACCCTTTCTCAAATCGAAGTAAGAAATTAGGTCTAGGAATAAATATACGCCTTTGATACGATTTTATGAAAAACAATCGATTTTTTTTAGCAGCGGTCCATACAACCATCAACGATTTCTCATTCAGCAGAACTGTAAACATCTACTTCGACGTCCCGGTAATTAAGAAAAAAGATATCAATTTATGTTTGATTTCTCATTTCCCCATTCATCGAGGTAAATTGGCTTTTGCATCAAGTAGGAAAAAATTAATTGAATAAACCAGGAATTCGAAAAAAGGGTTTAAAAAGATACTGAAAATAAATCGGAATATAGATCTAGCTTGTTAAAGGAGAGAGAATAAAACTCGAAGGCTTTCAATCAGATCCTAACGATAATTGATATCAAACGCAAAAAAGGATAACGTGCTTTTTCTAACCTCACTTTCTCGGGCATTCAATTGGACAGAAGTACAAATTATAAGAGAACAAGGCAGGGCATTCACGTCGAAGTGGTGTGCAGAGTGTTACAAGTGTGCCTTCGATCGAGCTGATAGGGCTTGTTACGAAGATGATAAAAAAAACATTACAAGTACACGAGAATAGCGCCGTCAAAAATTGAATGGGGCGGGGGCGACATTCGCGAACTTCTGGTTTCTCGTATCGTCATACATTTGATATGTAACGATTAATAAAATGCAGATTTTCTAATAAAATGCCGAGGTGGGGGGTTACGACGTACGATAATCTTCACATTCTACCATCGAACCGTAAATGAAAGAGAAATCCCAAAAGAGGGAGGACAGTAGAAAGATAGAATAGCAAAGAAAGAGAGGAGGAAGGAAAAATGATGGAGGGAGGAAAATAGAAAGATGGAGAAAGAGAAGAAGAGAGGAAAGAGGATAAAAGATCTTGTCCGGATGGCGCCTGTCCGGCACATCCATATGTGCACGCTATAAAATGATAAATGGCATATGTGTTTGTATGCATGTACGAGAATTCCACTGCGCCTTCTGTGCGCGTTGATACATGGTTGAGAATGCAAAGAAATAATTTTACGGACCACGATGGAAATCTTCAACCGGAAACAAAAACATTCATTAGATAAGAACGAGTTTTTTTATCGCTGTTTTCGGTGTTGACCACTGGTAAGCCAAGTTAGTAAGACTGTTCAGGTTAGTAAGCTCACGGATCAAAGAACATTCCGAAAGAAATTTTTGGAAATTCCTAAAGTTTTTAATTAGCCTCGTTCACGTGTTTAAGGATTAAAAGGATATATCCACAGTTGTTTTTGGAAACCTGATCCTTGACGGAATTTCCGGTTTTCCGATCGTACTGTTGGAAATGTTCAGGTATTGGGGTGATTGAAGAATATTATATAGAAGAGCCGATAGAAGGACCGAAGGATATTTTGAAAGGCTTTTTGTTAGAACGCTCGATACTGGCTCGTTATTTCCTAATTTGCAAGCTCAAGGTTGGAAAGGATATTGTTAAGGGAATTTTTATAATCCTTCGACTATCAACGACTCACTATTCTTCTTTATAAGCTCAACGTCAGATCAACTTCTATTTTTCAAAGATGTTTCGAATGAGATTTTTTCGCTGTCATTCAAAACCCAAAATAGTTTTAGATCCTTCAATTATCATCTTTACGACGAAACCTTTTTTTATTCGCCTCAAAATTCTCCGTTGTAATTTCGTGTATCCCTCAAACTTTAATTTGCATTTCCAGTGCTCGTTAAACGAGGTTCAAAGGATGCTCGAAAATAACAGCCAAGCGTGAATGAAATTTCTTCTTTTCCAGCATCTGAGCACGAAGCGCGGAAGTAAGAATTGAAAAACATTAAGAGTTGAAGTTGTCCGATAACTTATTAAGCGAACACTCCAGTGCTTTCAAAGTCCAATATCTGTTGGGTAAAAAATATCTAACGGTCCGTTGAACATTTGGAGCATGAAAATATGAATTTTCTTTAGGTCCCACTCGTTGGATACGTGGCAATTTTTCGAGGCGGAAACATCGGCGCCTCTTGACGTTGACGGAGAATTTATCTGCGATAGTTTCACCAGTGTAATTCTTATCACGGCGTCGAAAAGACCGAGAGAGAAGGACTCTGTTTTTCCCTCGCGTTCGTTAAGAAGAGCATAATGAAGCGGATCGTGGAACGTCTGTCATGAATCACAAATATACAATGCATCGAAGCTCCGCGAATAAGATTTTTCCGCTGCTTGTTATGCGCGACTATTCGTTGCTTCTTCATTTGCACTAACACTCTTTCACTTCTCGCGTTGCACACTACAAATGACTTGACTAATAATACGCTCGAGGCTGCGGAAGATTACACGTAATTTCGAGTTTTATCGAGAGACGCGAGCGGCATCTCGACGTACACCGTGTACATTCATATATTATTAACAAAGTGAATATTGCGGTATACCCGAAGCCTCATTGTACTCGTGCCAATTTTTCCCTCATGCACGCAGCGGGACACATAACAAATGACGTCTGATAAATATTACAAATGATCGAAGGGTGGAGAGCGTCCTACACCCTCCGATAGCCGCCTGATGCGAAGCTTTGTTTCCCGCGTGTCAATTAATTCATGTGTGCGCACCCGCGTGCGATCTACGTTCCTTCATTACTGGCGCCGTCGGCATCATCGATTGTTTCTTCATTTTTCGACCCGCGATCTTCTGACAAAGCAATCGTTTCATATCCTTTCGTTTCGTTTTGATTGACGGATCAATCGGGAGGTCTAGTTTATTCTTGGCGCTTCGACACCGTTCGATCGATTCCGGTTCGAACTTTTATCCAGAATTTTGTAATTTATTTACTTTATGGGTGCGATTGAATAGTTATTTTGATGATGGATAAAGTGATTGATGGGTTTTCTATTTTTGAGTTTTGTCAGACGCAGTCGATGTTGATTTAGTATTGTTTTTATTAATAGAGAAGATATATTTCGATATGTATTTAATGATATTAATGGTATATTTGGTAAATGTAGTCATTGTTACCAAAAAAATAATACATTAATCGTATAATAATACATTGAATATAACAATGCATTTGACTAATTTTTATATAACTCGCAAATCACTTACGTAATTATTTATTTAACTCACATATGGATAAAGCATTAAATTGTTATATCGGCAATATTACATGGAATAAAATCGAGTTTTTGTGTCCAGGTTATAAATCGAAGGTCAATGGAATTAATCAATTATATCGATACGAATTTTCAATTATACGAAGTCCATTTTTTTTTTATAAACAGTCCTAAGTTCATGAAACGATTTAATTCATTTAATTGGTATGGAACAATTGAATTTATATAATTGGCAATAGCAAGAATATTCCGATGTTTGGCCATCTTTTAAGCCCGCTATTGATTTTGTGATTAGTCCCGTCATTTGAAGATTTGAAGAATTGTGGATACGTTCATAAAATATATACTAGTAATTTCGCCGTTGACGTCATTTTCACGATCGGATCTTCGTCGGTTCTTGAAAGTACGCAATTTTGATAAAGTTATCGTATCATTTTTTTCTTATTTTGTTTTTCTCTAAGTCTTATTGATCGTAAGCCTAGTTTATTTTCGGCGTCATCACCCTGGCCATAAGTTTTATTACTTCCGGTCCAATGCGAACGAAATAGCGTTCTCTTTGTACATGATTTAAAGTTTCTCGTGTGCCGGCTCTTCTTTTCCTACTCTATCTTTTTCTCAGGCGACGAAGCGATTGCGCGGAGTACATCTGTGCGATGTATATCGAGATACATCTCGTACCAATAGAGTGGGACGCAGAGATACACTGCCTGAGTCGACTACTAAACTTTTTATTCCCCCTTTTTTCAACTCTCACACGTTCCAAGTTCGTGACAATTTTTTGCCTCGTAGCGCTTCACCATCCCGCTATTTTTCATTCGATTGAGTTGCCCCGGTCCATTTTTATCAATGCGATAATTTGAGTTTCTCAACTAGAGCTCACTTGGATCAAGATTTTTTTTCCCGCTTTTTGTCATTTCAAATTATTTCGATCTACTATAAATCTGTCGATTTTCTTTCGCTCTTTAGATCTCAACGAAAATATCGTGAAGAAATAATTGCGATTTTGGGTTTGGGGTTGCAGTTTTTTTATTTCGATTAATTGACGTCAAAGCTTTCCTATTTTTTCAAAATAGTACGACCGATATTAATTCTTGTACAGTTAAGATTGCTTTTCCATTCATAAAGCCATGAAATTCCCATCTTTTCCGGATTGCCACATTATTCCCGGCGCGCGAAGTATCAAAGCGTACGGTTCGTCTGAATGAGACTGTCCGAGCGCTGACCCGAATTTACGTTGATTTTTTAAATGAAACGCTTGGCATGATCCGATAATTGTCGATATTTATTCCAAGTCGAGCACATTCACGGTTCGAATGATCAGTTCTAATTGCACTATTGAAAAATGCATCAGCTATTTTCAAGACTTTACAACCAGGATGCAATTAGAATTTCATACTTTTTTTTACAAAACTCGAAAATACTGTATTATCACGAATATAATTTTTCACACGATAGCAAAATCTCTGTTTTTATTCCGTTTTTTTCTCATATATTTATTATCGAGTTACAATGCTGTGACGATTTGAACTTTGAAGTTCGTATAAAAAACATATATTCAAAGAATTCCTTAACACGATTGAAAAAACGTTTGGGCATTCATATGAAGATATATTCATCAAAAGTAATAATATTTAAAACTGTTATAAACAATTTCATGAAAGACCTTTGAACGTACTCTTAATTTTGGCCCAGCAGTCTTATCTACCAAAAAGACAAATTGATTTCTTTAAAATAAATAACATGACAGCTTTGACCAAGCTTGTTTGTTATCATCTTCCAATCATCAAACAACATTTTGATTATTTCAATAATTTTTTTTTACGATTATTAATAACGTAACAAAAGTATCTTTGAAATCTTGAGTATACCTTGAATCTGCTATTTCTGCACCTTTACTTTAATTCACCCCTTAACGATATTTTCTCCATATCCTAGACACTTGAGTTTTAGATTAGAAAGTAACCGCAGATTGTATTTAATGCTCAGAGATCTCTTCCGGAACTGCAAATCCAAAAACAGACGCATTTTTGTTCGATGTCAGCTTTTGATATTTCGAAACGCGATCACGAGAGTACGCGGAACAAAATCCCATCGATAGGTTCGAATATAAACCAATGGAGTGTCATTAGCAAACATGATACACCACGCTCCACGGCATCGTCCCTGTAACTCACGTACCGTATTGAGTTGATAATTACAAACGATTTTATCGCGATATATTGTGGAGTAAGATAACACGAAAAATTACGAATGGAGGACACGGAGATATTTGAAACACGAGTACAAATATGTTCATAGTGTGGATATTTGGACGTATTCATAATCGCGCTTTCACCAGAGATTTTCAAATACCTGTGTGCCTGATGGACCACGCGATCGCACGGCTACAGTGACAGCAAGGTGTAGGAGGAAAGACATTTTGTTCTCCTCTAATAAGCATATATCTAAGCGGAAGCGGCCGAAAAAAAAATTTGATTACGCAAATGTCACATAGCTCGTCAGTAGCTAAAAAAAGTCATCGCCAAAAGACTAAAAAAACTGTGGGTCTTCGAAGTTTCGTTTGCGCGTTTGCCTTTGGACAATTCTTCCCGTTCGATTTCTTGCACGTTATACCTCATTAACTTTTTTCCCCTAGTTCGACGATACTCAGTACTTTATCCGCTTGAAGTCCTCAAACATTTTCATGCCATTTTCGTAGCTTAACTCAGCTCTCACCGATCCGCCTGAGAGCCCTGTTCATTCCTTTTTCTTCTCGTCTTTCAACGGCCAGCTCAACGACTCTTTCGGCTAATTTCATAAGTACGATAATATTCCTTGAGACGAAAAAAATCTGTGGGCTGTTACCAGAATCCTACAAACTCCACTGGCCAAATAGATGTGTTTCCATTAGGAATTGGGGAACTCTTAGTTTTTCACGCGTTCAAGAATTTGGGGAATCCTTCAAATTCCGCTCATTCGTTTGAATTTATCTTTTTTGTTTGAAGTTAAATGTACTGCCCGTATGTACATGTGAAACAGGATAAACACTGTAATGTGCCGTAGTACGGTAGCTTGTCAAAGGTACGCAGAGAGGCCATTATTACTTTGCATTGCCAAGGGCAACGACGGTTTATCGAGCGACTCCTTTGCCAAGTACCCAACTCGTTTTGCTATCCCTTCTTATCGTCCTTTCTCTCTTCCACTGTTCCTTTGCACATGGCCCAGGCTCGTTCATCGTACCGGTACTCTCTTTCACCCTATCCTTTCCTCTCTTTCCCTCCGAATATGTCTGTATACGTGAGTGCCTGCCTGTTGGTGTGTGTTTTAACGTTTCAAGTCTCGGGGAGTTTTCAACACACCCTTATCCATTCGTTTCCCCACAGATTTTCCTCGCTCGCACACTTCATCTCCCGCGGATATCCGGGTGCAGTCATTCGGGAAAGAGCCACGGGATAAAACTTTTGGGATTCATAAGCCAACCGCGGCTTCTCGTCATAAATTTCTCTCTCCGGCCCCTAGCGTTCTCTCAATACTTAAATACAATTACGAAATTGCACGACGAAAGATCGTTGCGATTTTTTCGACTAGGGACTCATAGGACGATGGGATTTGTGGTTTTCGAATAATTGAAAAATTACTCTTGATTGTTTCGGACGCAATAAATCTATTTCATTTTCTCGTTTCATGACTGAAACATCGTATAAAGATATTTCAATGTAGATCTTGAATTTATGATTCTTGACGTCTATTTCGCATCGCAATTTTCATGAAATATTGTTATGACACGTGCCTAATAGGCACGTGCCTATCATCTTCTTTTTGCCCCCCTTGAAACCCCGTAGAATATTTTATTCGAAATCCTTTTTAGCTAATTTCATTCGCTTACGTTTTTCTTTGTCACTGCAGGTGGTTTGTCTTTCCCCAAATCTAATCAGTGAAACACGCGATTTATTTGGCCCTTGCCAGTCTCTTACGAGATCGAGAATAGGGAGAGAGAGAGAAAAAATCAGAGGAGGGTGTGCAGCAGAGTGATTGCCCACTGGAGGAAACTTCGACGTGAGTCACGAGTATATAGAGCAGTATCCTGGATTTCTTGAATCTGAAGGTGATGCTGCGAGGACGGGGAGGGGGGAGGCGGAGGCAGCTTGACGTAAAGAGCTGAAGGCACGAGGTTCCTCGGATCTGATGTACATTGGGTGTGCACACGGGTACACACATCACCAAGTTTGGAGAAGTTCGTAAGTTCAAAGAGTATCATTGAGAACCCAAGAGAGTGGGGAGATTCAGTCCGATTAATTTCCTCCATCCATCTACATGACTGAACGTGTTTCTATTGCACCATTGGGATTATCCCAATCCCGTCCTTGGGGTAAGCAACCCTATCAAAGCCGAGGTTGACTTTTCCGTAATAGATACAGATGTAACGGAACTTTGATCACATTGAACTTACTTGTGCAAGCGAGAAGGACAAAAGCATTGGGGCAGCGAATCCCTCTTTCTGTAGACATACACTTATAACTTCAGCTCATACACTTACGAGCCATGTTACATCATGACAAATGATTTTTCATTGAGCTTGTTCGATAAAAGATGCACGGCATTCAGAACGGGATAGTGAGGTATTTAAGGGGTTACTCCAACTTGGACTTGTCGAAATTAACGAATTTGAATAATTTTTTTTTTAACTATGTTAATATCATTTTATTAAAATGTGCTCGAAGAATCGATCAGAAGAGCTTCATGAAAAAAATCAGTCCGTCGAGTCTGTGCGAGGAATGGACTGTTTTTTCATTAAAAATTGATCCCCAACCTGGGTTGGTCGTGATCTTTTCTAAAATTCGAAGTAAAGGAGGGTTCCCGTTTACACAGGCGCAGGGTCCGACGAATTCGAATAGGACGCGGAGTATTTATCCCTCTCGTCGGATTCTCTTTTTTCAATGGAACAAGGCAAACTAAATGAGGGGTTCTAGAGCGAAAGATAACCTCGGGAGGAGTTACACTCGGACGTAAATGGGTAAAAAAGAAAAGACACGTCTAGTGCACTACCGTTCGCTGTATATAGAAATACGATTAAAAAAAAACGCCATGCGAGAGAAGACGAGGATCGATCGAATCGGGGCGTTGCTGCGGTTAGAAAGTATAGAGAGCAACGCGAAAGAGGGTGCAAAGGGTGCAATCCTCCCTCCACCGGAAGCTCATACTCCAGTATATTTATATATAGCTTTTAGATCGTGCTGTGCCAGGCCTGCATCTTCCACGCTTTTATATCCTCGAAAAAGGGCAGGACGAGAAAAACCGATATTATCCCTTGTCGAGACGATAATATATAACACTTCATAAAGACATTTTCTTCTGTGCCACTGCCCACCGTAATTGTCGATAATAAGAACCTGACGTAAATCGTTGCATAATGAATTACTCTTAATGACACGTGAAGGACTAACATCTAAATTGGTATATTTCAAACATAATTTTTAAACAGAAACAAACTTATCAATGGAGAACAATTTTTATTATAATTATTTATTGGAATTGATCTAATAATTGATAAAGTATTCTAATAAATAATAGAGTGCTTCCATAATTAATAAATACCACAATTAAATTTAAATATACACCGAAAATATTTTTAATAATCTCGGCCTATTCCTATTCCAAGCCTTTGTTTTGTTTATTCTCGAAAGAGTATAAACAAAACAAAGGCTCTACCTTAATCTTCAAATACTATAATCTTTAAAAATTCCATAACCTTAAAATTTTAAACTCAACATTTTACACTGGAGGAAAGGAAAGTATAAGGGATGAAGATTCACATTGCCACGGAAATAGAGAAAAGTATAGTACTGTTTGCTACTGTAGCTCAGCAGCATTACGCCATCACTTATCGATATCGTGTTTCCGAATGATCCAGAGGCAATATTCTCCCTATACGTTGAAAATTTTACAAGCGCGGGGGTCTCCCTGTACACATATAAATATTTCTGAATGCAGCGGAGAATTTAATCCGTTCGTGTTGCCAGTTCTATCGGATTCCATATATCTAGATATCAACATAGCTACGATATATCCGATATCATAGTCGAACGAAAAATTCATTCGAAATATGGAGCGACCGAACCCCCACCGTTCGTAAAAAGTACCTCACGATAAAGGAATGAAAGTTGCAAAAAGATACACTGTAAAGGGGATACACTTTTTTGTTCTAATTTATCGTATAAGTCAATCATAAAAATTGAATACTTTTCGGTACATGCATTTTCTTCGAACACCTGCAATAGCTAATGACAAATTTAGCTAACGGAATACATATCTATTGCAAATTCGTCATGTTACAAAAGACACTAATCCACTCGTACCATCGGTAATTTGGCGGCAAATCCAATAAAAATTGATTTCAATGAATAAGAAAAGTTTTAGAGCTCGTTTTATTGACCGAACGAACATTCCTCCAGTTAACAGGTCTGCGGAGTTTTATACCGTGTACAACGTCCATTACTCGAAACGAATTCTCGGTTGGAATTAACTATCCGCTGTTGAGGGATACGATTCATGAAACGAGGAGAAATCGCGTTGTCTCACGACGTAATTTGTTGTAAAAAAAAAACAATGGCGAGGGCGAACATAAAATATGTTTCGATTTATTAAAATTATTTCCCGATTTATAAGAACCGGATGAGTTTTTTTTCGGAAGATTATGAATGTTTTGTTCTTTTTTATATACTACAGTTTTATATTTTATATTTTATTATTTTTTTGCATTCGATACGAAATGTAAAATCTTAGTTTTCTATTTATTTATTGTTGAAAATAATAATAATTAATGTTCACGAGATTAAATAGAGAATAAATGATACTAGTCGACACTCATAAGGCCATGATGATTTTTTTTAAATTCTGGACATTTTATGTTTTTGTTCATTCATATTCTACAATTTCCTCTGTGCGTTTTATATTAATGACGACAGAGAATATAAAATATTTACTCTACTAAAGTAATTAATAACGCTTGCCAAAAAAAGCAAGCATCGTCTCGAGTTTATTCTTCGATAAATAAATAAATTCGAGACTCAATTAAAAATAAAAGAAACGTTTATTTTTTCATTCTACTTTTTGCGTACACTCGTACTATCAACATTTTTGAAAAATCTTCATTTTAAATTCTTTAAAATTGATTTGACCAATTTATCGGTAATTCAATTAAAGCGGACTGTACGGGGATCAAAACAGCGGCGCAATATTGGTCCGACTGCTCAATATTTTTCTGAAATAAATTAATCCCGCGTTCGAAATAGATAACCTCGGATTTCAACCCCGAGAAAATAGCTCGACGACTGCGCAGTGATCGATATCGTAGTGCAACCCCCCAAATTCCATCGTAAACGCGTTCTATCGTAATTTTTCTCCGTCCTCCGCCCTCCTCGAGTTGATGCATACGGCGGTACACTTGCACGCGAGCTTTCACTATTTACAGCGGAATTGCGAGTCTAATACAACCACCCGAAATTTACATGCGTGTGCGTGCAACGTAACGTGTTACTACTGCATTTCATACGAGGGAGATTTCAAAACAAATCGTTAGTATGCAACACGAAAACGGCGGTGTTTTCCTGGGGCTCGCAACCCCAACGAAATTTCGCGAGGGTATCGTAACAAGTGGTTTTTGCAGTTGGCTAAATATGCAGAGGCTTAACATGCCTCAATGAAACATTTATTCGAAATGGCATCCTGTTTCGGTAGGGTTTTATACCAGAAGTACTAGTTTGAGTATATTATTTAATGAACATTTCATGGTTTATGATGAACACTCTGAATAATACGAAGCGATCGATCTCATTAATTATGTGTAATTAATGAAACTATTGTATACTATCATTAATTTAGCGAATTATTTATGATCGAAGGAAAGTTTAAAATAAAATAAAAAGAATAATATGATGGGAAATAAACAAAAAATTAATTACGGAAACCAATAAAAATGGCTACGTAATGTAAGGTCAAGAGGATACATAAAAAACGTATTATGTTAGGAGGTGTGGTATGTTTATGTAAATATGTAAGGTAATGCTTTTATGGTCGAAATATTAGAGAATATGTAGCTACTGGACTTGCTGTAAAAACAATCCTTTTTCATTTTATTAATTTTTTTTGTTCATTTAATTACATTTTTTATTTAAATCTTAAGTTCTGAAATTCTTAACGTTTTCGTTTCATTATATTTTTCAGTTAAAAATGCATTCCAAGGATACATCCAGTTGTCAAAATATTTAAAAATATATTTCTATTAACATTTTTTGTGTCAAGGCACCAACATTTCATAATCGTACGAATGTCTTGGTAAAAGGACCCTCGCGAATCTCTTTTCATATAACCCGGTATTGTTACGTCACGTTATAGCTACGTGTCCCTCGTTCGTTGCACATTTGCCGCATCCACTCGGAGACCGTAAATTGTGCACTCTCTGGCCTAAAAGCCGTTTAGATCTGCTCTTTCAGCCCTCTGTATAACGCTCGTTCAACTAATTTTCCGCAAGTTGTGGCTGGACAGACGAGCGGCACCGAATATTTCCTCTTTGTGTTGAAAATGAAACGTGACGATATGCAAAATCATTTGAAACGAAAAATGTATATTTTCAAGCATAATAATGATATCCAAGAGGAATCGATCAGCTTCGATAAGGGTCTGTATACTGAGATAAAGATTAATTTTTATCGTGAAATTGTTGGTACAAATACCACAAGGAAGAACAAGCTTCCCTGCTAGTTGGACTTACGAAAAAACATTTCCTAGAATTTTATTCACTCACAATTAATTTAATTTATCAGGACTGTATTTGCTATAAGAAATTTATTTATCAGATCATCCTCGACTATTTCTGAACCCAAACAAACTCGCAAATAAATTGTAGCATCGGCGTGTTAGTTCAAATAAATCGACCAATGCTTTGATTAACCCTCAATTGAGATTTTATTTCCATATCCGTGTAATAAATGAAAAAAGATTTATCCAAAATTACTTTCACTATAAAAAAAAAATGTAACCTTCTCTTCAGGCAATTTTTCTCGCTGCTACGAAATATTAGTTAATTTTTATGCAAATTACGAAAAAAAAATGGGTATGAAAATAGATGATACGACACGATGGAGCATGTGAAAACAGAAATGACCTCATAAAAAATCTCAGTCGTGTGGTTTATCAAAGTTGTAAAATTTAGGATTTTGGTGGGTCGTAAAATTCGTGAAAATGGTATTGGAGATACCGAGAGTATTACGCTGGCAGGCTTGATAGCGGTCTTATAAATGTCACGATGCTCGAGCGGTGTTCTACGCATCGGAGTATAGTAGGAGAGAGAACGAGGGGTCTCCTCTCTTACCTGGCAGTGTTAGGCTCGTTGCATTATTAATCTACCGAATCGATATTCCGGTCTATGCAGCTCTTCGTCCTGAACCACGATCCACGTGTATCTCTATATATGCGTCCTTGTGAACTGAGGGTTGCCAAGAGCTCGCATACTGCCATACTATCGTAGCAAATCGACTGAGTACAGTCCAGAGTCTCCACAAAATATGCAAACAGTGTTGTATTTTTAACCATAGATGGATTTTTTCAGCAGATAATTATCTGGTGCGATCTACCATGAGTAAGTGATACCTAAAGCAACAAAGAGACTTCTAACGATTTCGGAATATTCATGTATTATGCAGTCATTGAAAGTACGTTTTTCCTTTTTGAAATCGTACTTAATGATTTCAAAAAGAAAAAACGTCTGTAAAAATGTATTTTGTTTACAGACCTATAAAAAGTGGAAAATGTTTGACGGGATCGCGTAACGAGGATTAGTTTTTTTAAATTCTGCTAATGCAGCGTATCTTTGAAATTCTAACATTATTCATGGGTTCAGATGACATTATCAAGCAACACTTTTCTGTACAGTTGGGGTCTTTTTCAGAAGTTTCCTGTTCACGTGACATTTCTGCCAGATATTTCCTAGTGACATGACGTGTCTTCCAGAACTTTCGTCTTCAGATTAAATTCTCCCAGAAGTTTTCGTTAGACTTAATAGATGTGTAATTGAAATTGAAAAAAGTTTGACAAGGAGAAAAGCAATGTATTGTCAAGCGTGGTACGATGGATTTATCAACTTTGATTAACGATGTAAATGTATCGAATATATGGGAATTTGTTTAAATTTATGCAAAGTGGTATAAATTCATTAAGATTTGTTCAAGTTAAACTTAGTACGTATTCAGGTAATCGAAATCTAGAAATTATTAGAAATTATAGTATTATAAATTTCGACTTACTAAAAGTCGAAATTTATAGAAATTAGAACTTACTAAAAAGTTAGTAAGACCAGATTGGTGAACACGAGTTTCAAACGAAATCGTAAGCAAAATAAATTGACCTATTTTGAAGTCGCCGAATTTTAGTACAATAACGAATACTTGAAACAAATGTACCATCAAAATAAAATTTCAAAATTAAATTCGTCATGCACCGGACCATATCTTTTATTTATACACGCTACTCCTGCAACTCATCGAATTTAAAATTCACCTCTGTACCAAAATGCAAGAAAATTAACAAGCAAATATTAAACGAGTCCGCCCCTGCAAAGTAACGGATAAACGACTATAAATAGCCGAAAGCTAGGACGATTATTCCATGGATTTCCGAATACGTTTTCTCGCTTTGTTGTACCTGATATCGTATATCTTTTCGATATCTCAGCGGGTTCATCGCTCGTGGTTCGTTTCGAACACCGTTCATTCTCTTCCGCCTGTCTCGCATCTCTCATCATGCGGTGCATCTCTCTCTCTCTCTCTCTTTCTCTCTCTCTCTCTCTCACTTTGTACCGCTAAACCGATTCGTCTCGTCCACGAGAGGAATTCTCTCAGGTTGAAACTCTCGCTCGATTTTGCGCGAACGGCATATCGCACGATTGTTCGTTCAACTCTCCATGTGGCTCTCTCGCTCTCTCCTTCTCTATCCTCTTTCCTTCATGATCAATCCCCATGGTGTGAAACGGTTATTGCATGGCATATTTTCCACCTCCGTCTTTTTCCCGTTCCTGCCCCTTTTTTTTTACTCGACTTGCAGTCAAGCCATTCTTTTCGAAATATTAGTGTTCCTATACAATTCCGAAAAACTTCTATTGAATAGATAAAAAAGGGTGACGTCTTTAGCCTTGAACGATAAGTAATTATTTATTAATCAATGAGATTCATCGTAATTATATCGCCATCGAGCGAAACTTCGTTCCGACTTTTTTTTAGTGGCTCTTTATTTCATTTTGGAATTTCTTTTTGTCTTCTTAAAACACTCACAAAAGTCAATGTGTTGTTTCACCCGAAATGTAGTTTTGAAGAATCTGAAATACGCGGAATCGAAAAAAAAACGCAGCCTCAAAAGTGGACGACCGTGTGCATTGGATTTATCTATGTCGAGCAAATTTTTATGTTTTATTGGTTATCTATTTTACAGATATTTATCGATTTAATTATTTATTTATTTTGTATAATTTTATTTATTTTATTATTTATCTACAAATAGATTTATCTGAATTAGCTTGTCGCTGATAATGCACGAAGCTGAACACAAAGAGAGAGAGCGAGAGCGAATGAGAGAGAGGGGAAGCCGGAACGCGAATTTCTCGATACGATATGAAAGAAAAAAAAATCGGTATCGTTATCGCGTTCGCGTTCCGTTCGTACGGCAGAATGCTAGTGGAATCCCAATGTCTCCTCGTCAGTGCGTGCGGATGGATGCGGCGTCGCGAGTTGGTGGAAAAGATTATTAAGTCAGAATAATTGCGAATCGAGCTACGAGTTGATGACGAGACGAGAGAGTACGCGTAACTCGCGCATCGTTAGCAATTTTATTGGTTACGATCGCGGAAGCCTGAGTTCGTCCGTCCGTATATTTGCTTCGTGAATCATCGCATTGTGATTGATTGTGGATGGAATTCGAATAATATATTCAATATGTGCATATTTGATGAATTGCATTAGCGACTGCATGGTCGGGTACGTAAAACGTTTGAGGACGAGATAAACGTAACAATCGCGTTAATTAAACTGGATAAAAAAAAGTGTCGAGAACTTTGTGCACTTTTTTTTCGAAATTTCGGCAAAATTTGTCATCCAGAAATTTTTGGAATCAACAAGAACAAAAAAGACGCGTCAGACAAATTTTTGTTGGATGATTCCTCGAAATTTTTCGCCAAAACCCTTCCCATCTTCAATAATAAATAATCCCTTATGATTATTCTCATCACCATCATCGTTACTATTATTATGATAATTTCGTATAATAATTTATTTATTGTAATAGTATTTATTTTTTATTCTTTTAATAATTATTGTTGTTGTTATTATTATCGGTATCTTTTTTTAATTCATTTGTTGTTACAATTATCATCATATTGTTGATTATTGTTGTTATTATTATAACGTACCATTACATGTAATAAAAATTATATTTTAATGATGAGTTACAATCTGTAAATAATTTCTTATCTTTATCAAAATTAATTCTGCAGAAAAATTGAAAGTGCAAGCAGTTGAGTCGCTCAATTCCATTCTACATCATTGGACGCTGTCATACATTTGATGTCACTCTTCTCTATGAAGAAACGTTGAAATCTTTCATTTATTAATTACACCCGTATCCATAACTGCTGGATAAAGCACGCGAGGACTCGCAAACATTATGCACGGCGAATTGCGCGAAAGCAGTGCAACGTCAGTTACGAATGTTCTTATCGCGTGCCGGGTACATGGACGACGCTGTAAACTCGCCAGAATGTACGAAACAACGTTGAATAGCGATGAAGGGGTCGGGACAGGAATATGGTATATGGTCGCATTATAAAAGGGATGGTGAACGGAACAAAACACGATGTACTTTTGTTCACGGGTAATCCGAACCGTTTGTGTAATAAAATACGAGCAATGGACACGTGTCCGTGACCAGAATTTTCTTAATGGTAAATAGTGATGAAAATGATCCTGTACAGGCTTCTGTACAGGTCTCACGAAAGCATGACCGAAATTCAGGGACGTTGGGTTCAGGGTTACATTTTGGAGACGGAGCCCAAAAAAACAACGATGATTTTGCTAGATCGGAAAAACTGGTTCACCAGAATAGATAAGAGTTAACATTTTTGTGAAAACCTATATTTTTAATACCTGTAATTTGTACATTGTGTAGAGTGAGTTGAAAAGAAATATTGAATTTCTATCGGACGGCGCCACTCGTGAACCAAACGAAAATGTCTTGGGTTGTTATTAGTACTTTTAAAAATAAGGTTGAAAGAATCGGTCACTAAATTCAGATGATTAATAAAACTACTTTTACTTGTATAAACTACGATTGCAATTAATAACTTCAGGGAGAACATATACAAATCGCAAGAAAACTTCCAAGGCAAAAAAACTTGAAAGAAAAGAAAACTTCTTTTTACAGGTAAAAAAAAATTATACTACATGGGAATGATTCGAATTGATCAAAGGCATCTAGAGTTTGCTTTAAAAGTCACTCTCCGTGCGACTCCGTATAGACATAAAGCTACATAACAAGACTATATTTATATGCAGACGGTCAATTAGGAAAACTGGTTTACTGCACAAGATAGTGATCGTGTCCGATAGTTTATCTTCATTCCCGAGTCTCAAATGAAATCACGACTCAGCAGGATGGGCTCCGATCGATAAAAGCCATTTATCCGATTCTAATAGCAGTACATGTAACTTTATGGGCGCCACTTCAACAAATTTCGAACACGTTTCGAACAATCTATCCAAAGTTGTATCTCATCTAAAGTTTTTGCTTTGGGTTTCTCACTTTAAGTGGACACGAGAGAAAAGTTAAAAATAAACATATGACGTTTCGTGATACGAGTTTAGAAAAAAAAATGACTTAATCCACCTGAAGGAGCTACTCCAATGTTCACAAGTATCAGACATATGCATCGATTATTATATGTGCATGTATCTCGTGCGCGGATTATATATGCAAAAGCGAAAGAAGTTTTGCGAAAGGCTGTGGAGGATCCAACTTTCTCGTCACCTAAAACTTTTCAGCAAGTACACGCGTACGTTTCAAGGGAGAAATTGCATATGTACAGTTTATGTATAAAAGGACATAAACCGATATAATCAAAAACGAAAGGAACGCTAAATATTCATTCATCCGAAAATCGTATCGTAAAATGGCCAAATTTGTGAAGATATCATATAATGAAAACTCTGTCTGAAAGTAACTTTAGCCACTGGCTTTTCTTTTTGCCTTGCTTCAAATTACAAATTTTGAAAATATTTTCGTACGTCAATTTTAAGCTTCAATTTTAATGTTATGATATTGGGTGTCTTTAGGTTTCACGTTTTCTCTCTACAATGGTGGTCATGAATAAATCCATAAAGTTCATGCAAATTCAGCTGAAGAAAATTGGAAGTGATAATAAAATCGGGTTTGTGCTTACACTTATTAGAAGAATGTAAGGCAACCAAAATATGAACATTGATGAAGCATTCAAATTTCACTTTTACATTTTTTGTCTGATGTTCCATTTAGTTTACACGATTATAAAGTTTTAATCAAATTATTAAAGTTAGTACGTGCATATTACCAAATCTCGAACGAAATATACGAAATAAAATGAGACGCTTGGTTTTCCTTAAACTCACGGAATTGGCTTTAGACGAGAATGTACATTTTATAGCACCGGCATCACGGAGAGATTTTGACAACCCACTTTAGGATTGTTTGTATTCTCCGGAGAACATACACCACGAAAAACGTTCTTTCGAGCTCGTGGCACTAACTTCAGTCACGAATGTATATTTGATATACCAGACACAAGGGAAAAGTTTTCCAAGTGATCAGACATCGCAGATTCTCACGGACGGGAACGCCCGGTCGTATCAGAGTCAGGTACGATTTTGGCGCAGAACGCAACAACTGCATTTTCTCTATGAATTGTGAAGTATGTACGAGGACATACATTTTTGAAACTTTTCACATTTGAAGAGAATACCCGTTTTATAAATGGGTAATACGATCTATCCTATCAGGACCCCATATAGAATACCGCGAAAGATGAATTTTATTAGAGTTTCGAACATCATTGAACTCCGCACAAAACATTCCGTGTTTTGATGCGACATGAAAAATCGATTGGCTTAAACTGGTCTAAAACAATGAATACAAAACATTTCAAAAGCGACTGCGACGTGTTGCATTCACCTGCATCATTTCCATATCTGAACTATCGATAACCAAATAATTGAAGAACCGCCTGAAACCGGACATTAGAAAGCTAAGGGTTGGAAAAGGTTAATGGGGTATCAAAAGCCCGATCACTTCGCGCATAAAGTGAGACAGAGGAATCCCCGATCAATTTCCTATTCGCATTTAGCCATAATTTCCGTTTCCTACCTTCCCGCCTGGCTTCATCCCCTGGTGGCCCCCTACCGTGACTATCAGCTTCATCGAGAACACTCCCCTCCTCTCTTCCGAGTTCTAGATCGTCCGGATGTTATCAGCGCCTCTTATCTTCATTGATGAAGTACCGAATACAGATACTGCGGGGTTGTCATTCGATTGCCGATAATGAAATCAAACGAACGAACTTACCGAGAGTAGTCCACCGATAAAACAAGGCACTCGTGTCGCATCGTAGACTCGGCGGCAAGTGGACCCTGCGAGACCCACAGTAAAATGCTTTTCTCGCGAGCTGGGAGAACCATCCGAATGCGATTGTCAAATCCCGTCCTCCCGAAGCTGGAACAGAGCAAATCCCTGGGCGTTATTCACGGGTTCTGAAAGGGCTTTATCAGCGGATCGGATCAGGGTTCGCAGTCGAAAATGGTTTGCCCTTGATACGGGTTGATCTCCTCGGGAATAAATTCTAGAAGATACTGAGGGTGCTCGTGTCGATGTTGAGACAAGTAGTAGTCGGTGGAGTCATCGAGCTTGAGAACAGTTTGAGGCACGTAAGCACAGCGCGGATGAGTAGAACTAAGGCTCCGGTTGCCGAAGCTGCGCATCTATGCAGCGTACACATGGATTTGCATTTGTACGTACCGCAGATACACGCGTGTAAGCAAATGTGTACTTGCACAAGGGTGCGCGCATTTTTGTCTTGGTTTCGACACGGCAGACTCACCTGATGCGGTGTCTCATCAAGGGCGTGCCCTCGTAACGACTCTTCACCGACCTGCCACTCGACACCAGACTCACCTGGGTCGACGGGCCTTCGTGCTCGTTCGGTCCTACCAACACACGTCCATCTCTCAACACGCTCGCTACTTGGTTGCTCCGCGCATCACGTGCTGCACTTAAAGACCGCTAATGCAACCCACGATCCCTGTTTACACTCCTATGTTCATGTCATATCGGCATCGGTATGTGTGTATGCTGAAGAGACTCGTGAATCGCTATTTTGCCATTCTCGCCCATGTATAAATTGCGGTACGCTCCTCGTTGCGTTACTTCAATTATTCGCTCGAGCGAATCCGCCAATCTCGGGCAGGTTCATTAACGCGAACTTGACTCTGCCCTCGTGGGATCTTATTAACGTGGATGTGTGTGTGTTTTTAGGGTGTGAAATATTAACGTGTATACGTGTTACGTCAGTCTCGAGAAACTTGGAACTCGTTAAGGGAGAATGGGCTGAAGAGATCATTGAAAAAAGGATTTCCACAATCATTTTTGTTGATATCTAGTTGGTTGAGTGCACGTTCTGTTCAGTGGCGTTTATTCTTTACATCTTCCACTTGAAGAGATTTTTGCAGAAGCGTTTTTCAGATAATAGCGTAGCTTACGCTGAGTGGGGCGAGTTTGTTTTTATGTTAGTCAATTAATATGCTGCGCAGTTTTTCTGACAGAATTATTTTAGGTAAATTTTTAGTATATTTTTTAGCAAACCATTTCGACTGTATTAGTCGTTTTACCCTAATAGTATTGAAGGCTTAAAATGTTTTTCTACTCACTATTTATTTTACAATTAAATGTAATAAACGAATTTTCCAAAACGGTTACTTTTTTAAAATGTTTTCACACATAACGGTTCTTATCCCACTGGTCGGTTATTTGAGTTTCAGGTTACGAGCGCTGTGGCTCATGGCACTCGACACTTGCTTTCTGTTACAAGGACACACTCCGCATTCGTTATTTGTCAGAAATTCGTGAAGATTTTTATGCGTCCTTTGAAAGTGTGTGTCAATTCTTCGAGAGACAAAGAAAACGAGCGGGAGGCAGACACCGAAATCGAGTAGAAATCGGATAAGAATCGTCAATATTAATTTCCTAAAATGGTGACCCAATATCTACATACATAACACATTTTTTTTCGAGTTTCCAATACATTATCTGCCTCTTTTCTCTATTTGCTTGACGTCTCTCGGTTTTTACATTCAATATGGACAAACATTGAAGAACCAAGGTTTTCGGAACTCTTTCCAGGAACAGCTGTAGCCAGTCTAAATTCGAACAGACGACTACGAATTGTCAAAGGAAATAACTGCGGATTAATAATAATTTATTTGAGAAAATAAAATTGGAATATATCAATACTTTAGAAACCGAAACGTTTAACCGGGCGGGGAAACTTACCAGCCCGTGTGATTTCGTCTTAAAATAATTCGTGAGTGAGGCAGCTAAATGATGTAAATACAGCTTTAGCTTGTTACTCATTTAAATGCAAATAGCTTGTCAACTTTCAGTATACGTTGCCATAATTTGCGGTATTCCTTGATGGAACGTTCCGTATCATCGTTCTCCCTATTATTACACACGCGTGTCTAATGAGCCGCAATATCCGATATACGTACACCGAGAAAACAATCGTCCATCTTTGTTCCAGGCTGCTGTTGTGGAAGCGTCAAAAGGCGAGTAAACTGTGAACGAGAGAAATACGAAACGACGAAAGCTTCCAATTTCCATAAGAGTGTACACGCGCGCGTGTGAATCCGTTGAAGAAGTGGAGGAACACGAACGGACCCAAAAATGAAGAGATTCGAGGACGACGGGGCTGATGACAGTGACAACGAGACAGACCCTGAGCAGCTTCTCAACGAGTGGCTTGGCGAGCTCGACAGCCTCACAGTGGTAAGTCCCTAAGTTATTTGGCTTCTGAAGAGTCTCGAGACTCTTTACATTTCCCATCATACGATAATGCAAAGTTCCCTCACCGCCATTATTTGACAGAAAAAAAGGCATCCTCTTCGAATGAGGATGAAGAAAAGTTCACGTAAATTTTCACTCCTTGTCAATATTCATCGAACGAAAAATATCTCCAAAACGTTTTGAGAATCAATGTGAACTCGTCGGCTTTAGTGGGAGCTGTTGGACAAAAGCGTGTACGGCTTAATTTTTTCCTGGGAACCGTTAAAGGATAGAATTAAACTAGTAACAATGTATTAAAAAGACTGATCCCTTTGAGCAGTTTTCATCACTAGCCACTACTTTTTTCCACCCTTCCAGTAGTATATGAATCCTATATTGGGAAAAGTTTCATATTTTGAGGCTATACACGAATCGATCCATTCTTTGATGCCTTCGTAAGAAGTGACGCGTCGGTCAGACAGACCATGAGTCATCGATGGAAACAAGTGGTAATCAGAATAAGCAGTATCTAATGAATGTAGCGGGTGGGGTAGGACTTTCCATTTCAGGGTTTCCAAGTATGTTTTCACAGGCCTTGCAAAGTGGCGCCGAGCAGTGTCACGCTGGAGAATAACTTGATCGTGCCTCCGCTCAAATTGCGACCGTTTATCTTTTAATGCTCGCCTCAATCGCATCAATTGTATTCGATACCGATCACCCGTGATGGTTTCGTTAGGTTAAAGCAGTTCATCGTGGGCGACACAGAGCTGACCCCACCAAATACAGAGCATGTCTTTAGTCTCGAAATCACTACCCTTAAAGCGTCAAAACCAGTACTCACATGTTTCAACTGATAAATCGTAATAATTCCTAGTTCACGAAAGCTGTCGATTACTTTCATCAGCAATTTTCGTCGTGTTGAAATGAAAAGTAACACATCTTTATACGGCTTTGTTGGTACGTAATTCGATATATCCAATGCTCGTATAAACTATATTGTGTACGGCCCTAAAAGTGACTCATACTGAAAATGAAAGTCTCCTGATGCTGCTTTGCTGTGAATGGAAATCTCTCTTAAAAATTCCTCTGCATTAATGCACAGGCCTAATACATACGTAAATATATTGTTTGTACATATATTTACACGGACGAAGTGAAGCTGTACTTGACAATGTCCAGGTAGAGAATCGCCGATTCTGCCGGGTGTGATCCTCCATACCATTAAAACATTCATCCATTACCATCATTATTGCAAGTTGAAAGCATAACAATGGGAGTCCAAACCATTGGGTTGATACTGATGACGTCTTTGAATGTATATATTCATATGTATGGGCATGGCATATACAATCAATCCCGCGTTCCTGTCATACAGCAATTGGTGTCAATTGATGCGCGCACGCGGTACAAATAGTTTACTCGTTCATACCAGGCAATGCGAGTCGCGATCACGAAAGCGTTCTAGAATTCTTGGGCTTTCGAGTCATGTATTTCTCCTTTCAATGTTTCAATCCCAATTGTGCCGAAAAGAAAAAAAAAACGTACGGCCATGTTCGTTTTTTACGGCCAGATCAAGGAAATGAGAAAACAAAATCCGCGAACATTGCGGGACCCTAAAAATTTGTAAAAAGATTCCACGTCTCTACACACACGAATTCGCTACAAGAGATATCGCGAATCATACGTTCCGCTGAACGCGTTTATTAGATCGAAGCCGCGCGCATCGTCGAATCGTACGCTGAAGTTTCAACGCCGGTAACTCTGAATATCGTGCTTTTTTAGCTCAACTATATCGATATCAATCAGTGGTGAAGCATTTTACACGATCTACGAAACATTCGAGCGTAAATTGCTGCTTAATTTTTTGTTCAAATTTGAAGTGCATCCGGCTGCACTGCAATCTACTATAAAAAGAGCATTCCTATTATTCCCGTATATAGAAATGCAATTGATACTGATACGCAATGACAAAGGAGTGGTCAGCAGGCTGATGCAGGAGAAGGGAAGCAAGGCTCGGATGGTCAAGCATTTCTACGAAGCTTCCCATGATGGCCACTTCAACCGTATCAGTATACGTGTATGAGGGCAATCAGAGCTACTGTGTACATATGACTGATTCGTGGGGGCGAAATACTCCAATGTTATATGCAGGTAATTCTAGGCGAAATAGATCTCGCTAGCCAAGTCGACCAATCTTAAATTTCGTAAATGATCTCCGATCCGAAAAAGTAGAGGAGTGTTTAGCTTTAGCTTCCGCCACTTTAATAGGTTTTCGTCGTTTACAATTTTGTAAAAAGATGTTTACTCGTCAGTGCTACAGCTGATGATAAAGATTAGGATGAACGATTCACCAGCAGGCAATCTTCGAGTGACAATGGCTTCAATGTTCATCACCTGCACTTGGATTTATCGTAATATAACGTATCTTCGTGTGCACCGGAGCACTCTACACACAAACGTATTCGTACGCGAATAATAGTATATCGCAAGGTACGGTTGAATAACACTCGAGCAAGCTTAAACATACGAAATTCGAAACAATTCGGAGTTACGCTTCGCTCACGGGTCGTATGCCCCCGTCCCGTGAAGTTTAAACGTTTTTTGTGGGTATGCCGAGTAACCATGAACAATGCTTCGTTACGGACAATGTTCGCGATTATTTCACCGAGCCCAACGAGCGAGTCAAGTGTGCACTCGGGTAGGTATGCGCATCGTGTGCACGTGTACTCGCAGGTATACCTAACACAAGCGTTTTCGACGAACAATGGGGTGAGGTCAGGAAACCGGTGATTCCCGTCGTTTGACGGGTTCTGATCACGATTGAAACTTTGTTTTCCACTACCGATAACCCGACGATCTTTCGATCGATATTCCCCTTCTCTGTATCGCTGTCATCGCGCTAATGAGTCAAACGCATCTCGTGCAGTCGCGATGCATCAGCTCGAAACGTTCATCGAAATAAACAAATCACGTAACTCTTTAGCGATTGTACGATTGATTTTTCGATCGGCTAACGATAACTCGTATCCGCGTTGGGTTAGCGTGCCGCGTTGCGATGCAATTCGCTTTTTTCCTATTTTACTGTGCGAATAAATTCGTCCCCGAAATGTGAACGTTGCTAATGGAATCCACAGTGAAGTGAATAAAAATGTTTCGTTTTACGCACAAGTTGGTACGAAACGTAGATTTGCGCAGCTTTCGTGTTTCGGTTTGAGGATCGCACGGAAGGGATTACGTTGCGTTCCGAATATAGCATATTCATCCACACACGTGGTACCGTTTGTGCGTATGCGTGTATACGAGTTCGGATCAGCTAGAGAAAGTGTTTCTATTTGTGGTTCAACGAAAGTCTGCAATTGAATTCGGCGTTCGTACGCTTTCGTGTCTCGGATTTGCAGGTTCGTTGGATGGGTTATAGTGAAAGAGCCCTTGCACTTGGACTTGGTAAGCTCGCCCGCGGAGGTCGGTCAAGGCGGCTCTGCAGATCGATAACCTGGCAACGCGGAACGGATAATGCTCCCGTCGCTGTTTCACGTTTCCATAGCTGTACTACGTTATATATGTATTCACATGCATACAGGGTCATATGTATATATATGGGTGTACATGGATCGTACTCGTACTATTGCTACTGGTCGCTGACCTCTCTACCGCGACGTTACCGAGGCTGTGTTCGCACCCCGGCGCATAGTACCACACTGTACCTTTCGAATATCGTTGGAGGTGTATACGTGCATATAGATTTTCAGCTGTCGTACAGTTATAAACTCAAATCCCAATTCTGCCCTATCGTAGCTCCGCTCGATAATGTAGAGTAAAGAACAGCCGCGAAACTCCACCACTAATAAGACGGTAATAGTATCAACGGGCTAGGGAATATATATACTCGGAATACGTTCAACGTTTTGATCTTGAAAGTTTGAACGATTTATCGCGTGGGCTTGTCTACAATGGAAGTTCAGAGTGACATTGAAAGTGGCTGGAAATAGAGAAACGTCAATGTCTTTGGATTGTAAGCGGAGATTGGTGGTATATATGTCACGTATACGTGACTGCGCGTCCACGTATAGACCTGGAGCAAATCGGTCGTTGACAGGTCGATAGTATTCACCAAATGTAAAAATGTAATTATGAGGTGGACACCTGATCAACAAAATTGAAAGTTTACTTATATAATTATTGACGTTTTGCGTTCTCTAACCGCTAGATAATCATCATTAGCTGGTACCTGAAAAGTATTGAACGTTATTGTGTGCTTTACTTTATATTACATTTTAATCATACACTCAAGTCCCTCGAAGAGAATCTAACGTTTTATGGCCAGAGTTATTGGCTATGAAAAAGGTTGATCTTCTCTATGCATAGCAACACAAGCCCTGCAAGAATAAAGGCTGAACGTTGAGATGTGTTGGGCTGGTACTTTTTCAACGCAACAAACACATGATTTGATAATTCATCAGAAACGCATTAACCTGTGGCAGTTTCAACTGCACATATTTTACGTCTTTGCTATAAGTCAACATTCTCATAGTTTGTTAACAGTCACTCATCATGAAACCTTACAAAGAATTACACTTAACAAAATTAATATCATCCTCATAAATTGTACGAATGCAAATAAAATGGTAAAAGATCGATACCTATGAAACCTAACGTACAGAATACACTGTTAATAATTGTGCATCGCTTTTATGCTTGCATTGATCCCATCATGTCCATATTGCCAAACATTTTACAATAGTTAATCCTCATTTCAACTGCGAGAAACCAAAGTCCCAAATATATCTGTTCTATTTGAAAATTCGAAATATGTATATATCTAAATTAAACGGTTTAGAAAGACCCGCATGGCTCTCAAAATATAATTTTTTTCCATCATTAGGTGATACCGTGTTGTATAATTAATTCATATGGATTACCGGCTACAACATCCAAGGCAAAGAGATATACCATCCATTGTAAAAAAAACTTTAATGACCTTGAAAATAATGGAAACCGACTTTTTAAATATTATGATAGCTACGTGTGTTCTTCCAAACCATTCAAATTCCAATCTGTATATACTTTATATTTCCAAATTGAACAAAGATTATTCAGGTGTTCCATTTCTCGTGACCCACCTTGTATATACAAAAAAAAAGACTAAGATTCGTGTGCGTGCTCGAGCACCCGTGAGATTAACAAAGTCTGGTGTTGAGTTGCGTAACTCTTGACGCCTCGGCTTCTCCGAATGCAAAAGCAAAATTTATTTGCACTTGGACCTCTCTCTCGACCACGAGAGCCTCCAGGGGACCGCAGTACCATAGCTACGCAACCGAGTCTCTCCTCTCTTCCTTTCTTCTTTTTCGCTGATGACTTGGCCACAACGTGTGAGACTCGGCGGAATCTCCTTCGTGACGGTTCGAGCCAACGAGAGATACGCACCTCTACTCTTATAAAGCTGATACCGAAACCCCGTTGTAATAGGAGATGAACATCCGAGACTCTGCACTTTGATACGTTTATATCGCACTCCTCTCTGGCGTGAGTGCACTCGATGCAACGCTCCGTCGTTTCCCAATACGTTTAGTGTTTGTTTCTTTTGATAGGCTAACGTTACCTTCCAGACACCACAGACGCGTATAAAACCGTTCATTACGTTAATTACGCAGGTGCATGCAACGAAAGAGAAACGTAGGACCGTAAAAGAGGGTGTTCGTCGAGATCGTGCACATTTTGATTCAAGTTCCGTTCTCGTTTTACATCTCCACTACTCTTCCGCTCGTTTAATCGTATCGGGTGGAATCTCGAAGGAATCGATGAGAAACGAACGTCTGTATCATCAAGACAACGCCAATTAACGAGTAATTAATTTCAGAGTTTCATGCTTGTCAATATCTGTGTCAATTTGTTGGATCTTCCGGAGCTTCAACTTCTCCTGTCACAAAAGAATCATCAATATCGAATATTGGAAGACAAATGAGGAATAGCCGATGCCGGAAGTTCGTTGCTTGCGTCTTTTGCTATAAACGACTGTTTTGTTGAAATTGCTGAATGGACAAACCGGATCGTTGAAGTCGTCTTGGTAGCTCAGTTTTCAAAAGAGCGGAGATTCTTTGGACTTGTCGAATTGAAGGATAAACTTGTTTTTCTGGAAAGTCATGTTTATATAAAAAGCGCATAAATAATGCCACAGACCGCAAGGCTTACACCTAGAGACCGTGGCATCATTACGCAGATGAGAACGAATATATCATGATTCGTCACAAGGAAGCTAAGGTCAACGAAAGCCATTCACCAAGCGTATACGACAATATCCATAAAAAATCAACAGTTCAGAGGTCATTTCTGTTCGATTAAAAATTATCTGCTGATGGTAAGTGACCTACCACTGGCTCGAATATATCGACGCACGGTGAGGCCTTTTCTGATGCCGGGATACACTGCCAGCCTGCAGATTTCTACTTATCGATCGTCGGTAATTCTGTTCGGCATGTGGAATGCCATTTGTGTCTATGGAGTTCAGAGAATAGTCGCATGGGAAATGATCACTAGCGGCAAGGCGAATTGTATCAATACGCTGATTAACACGTGGTTGAACTTTGCATAGTTCGAATAGAACGGAACTGACTTCTTTCGATTACCTTAACGTTTTTAGTCGATGTGTGCTGTGAAAATCGACCAACCGGGTTGTTTTTTATTCCTAGAAATCCCTAACTTGTATTTCAACGATACAACCTTCAACGTTATGTATTCGCCAGGATTGTCACAATTTAATTTTCTGCTGATTACGAATATGTCCGAGTTTTTAACAAAAGTGCAAAATTAGACTGGGAAAATGGGAAAAACCCTTTCTAGAATACTTTTTCGACGTTTTTTCCTCGAAATTTTGGGTTTTCGGGAAAATAAATGGTATATCCGTGTTCAGGGGATCAAATTACATCGTAAAGGACCTATAAAAAAAATATTAAAAATAAAATTTTTTTTTCGATTTTTGGGCAAAATACGTTTTTTCACTAAATCATCGATAACTTTTTTTCCTTTGGGATTTGGCACTCCACTCTGTGCTCAATATCTTCGTTATGATTTTCTCTTCAAAATTCTTTTTTAATAATTAAAATCCGATGATTTTTCGATTTTTCGCGGAATTTCAAAGTTGGACCATCGATTTTTGCAAATTTTTCCATACATACCCCTTTGCCTCTTTTTTTCCGATTTTTCAAGTGGAAATTCCGGGAAAACTATTAGAGATATCGA